>CAJNIZ010046188.1:12162-41312 GCA_905231905.1 Symbiodinium pilosum | reverse complement strand
ACATAGTTGGTAGGGGGTGGGGGCGCCTATTACTACTACTACTACTACTGCTACTACTACTACTACGAACACCACCACTACTACTACTACTACTACTATTACAACTACAACACTTTTTTTTTAGTATTGTTATAATTATACTTATTCGTATGATTAATGGAGAGCTTGGTCCTTCTTCGAACCTTCAGCCATGGCCAATGATTCTTGGCTGGATGCGCACACTGCGCTGGTGCTCATTCCGCCTGAGGAGGTCACGGTCGAGGTTGCGTGCCGTTGGGCTTATGGGGTGGGTGGGAGTGTCTCGGGTTAACGGTTTGGTGCATAGGTCCCTGTAAGGCGCATATAGCGATGTAGAGCCTGTATAGAGGTATGTAGTAGAACATAGGGGTGTATGCCGTCCCAAGCCCTAAACACTAAACCCTAGCGGGAGGGAAAAAACCTGAAACCCAACCCCTAAATAGTAGTTTCCATTTCATTTTCCGTCATCCCAATATAACCCCAATATGGTTTAGGGTCTGGGGGTTGGGGGTTACAGTTTAGGGCTGTCCTCGGTTGGGGCGCAACCAGGGACTTAAGCAACTTGACGCCCTTACCCGTTTAGAGTTTTCAGTGGGTGGTGCCCCACGAGGTTTAGGGTTTAGGGGTTTAAGGGTTGAGGCGTGTGGGGTTAGAGTTTTAGGGGTTTAGGGGTTTGTGCGGCTCTGGCGTGTCACGCTCATCATGCGAGTTCCTGTGTGAGGAGCATAGACTTTTCCGGGTTGCTGCTAAGGAACTTGAATTAAGTTACCATAGCATGGGTACATAGTTTCGGGTTTAGGGTCTAAGGAGCTTATTCAAGTCAAATCACCATGTCATGGGTATATAGCAAATAGTCGGGTCTTCTTGTTTTCGTGACTGAAACTAAGTTCGTCAACACCAGACCAGTCTTTTTGAAAGTGCCGAGCCTTGAGATGAGCTGAATTCGGTACCCTAAACCCTAGAGCTACTAGAGTTTCCAAGCAACTGCGCAATGACTTTCTTACTGGCTCTTCATACGGAAAAGGGGAATATAATCCCTAGCTATATAACCCCTGTAAAAGTTGAGGGTTTGGGGTTCAGGGTTATATGCCTTTGTTCCCTACCAAGCCCCAGTACGCTTTGTTCCTGTTTGGTGCCAAGCTTCGGAGATCCTTGCATAAGACTACCGGCTGCACACTATTTCAACTCTAGTGATGTTTCTGGCATGTAGTTCTACTTGTACCAGTTGTTATTGGAATTAGGATCGCTTGTGTGCCCCGCAGCCCATTAAGACACCATGAGTGGGAGCTGCTCCAACAGAAGCACCTAGCTTGAAATTCTAATGCTACCAAATGGGCCAACGCAAGGCGGACTTCCATTCAGGCTTTAGGCTTTAGGTTAGATGCTAATATTGTCTTATCAAACCTGGTTTTCTGACAGGTGCAAGAAGTGCGCCAGCAACACGACAAGGCATTCATTCGATGGCCGCAGGCGCTCACAGAATTTTGGGTCCAAACTTAAACTTCAAAGCCTGAAGGCCGAACTCTGAGCTTCCAGGCTTTCACCTAAAGCCCTAAAGCCCTAGCACCTAAAGCCTTGGCTGGCTTGGGCATGATTTTGTGTCAGAGAGTAGTTGTGCTGCTTGTCTCTTTGGGCGTGTCAAGTTTTCGCAGCACTGTATGCTATGGGAGTGTATACAAACGCGCTGAGGGGCTGCAAGGCACGACCGCGATATTTTGACACGTTCATTACGTCCCAAGATCTGTAGCTAGTTTCCGATGTGATCGACATACAAAAGTGATTGCTTCCTCCTGTCCCTTCTCCACGCCTCCCCGTCCCTCCGAACTAATGTAGTCCCCTGATTAATAAACCCGCTCCCCTCAATGGGGATTTTAATAGGGATCCGAATATTCGGGCCCTTAAAAGGAGGGGGTTTACTAAGCATGGGCCCTAAACCCTAAACCCTAAATAGTAGTTTCCAGCCCTTGGCCCAGGGACGTCCCAGCCACGTGGGGCCGGAACCCCACTAGGGGGCTAAGGCCTGGGTGGTAAGTCCTACTGTTCTGTGTAGGTTCCGAGCTCTCCTGAGCCATTCCTGTAACCTGGAAAGATGTTTCGAGAAGCGCTCAGGCCTGGATCCCCAACCAGCGATATCCTAGATGGAGTACAAGCAAGCTCCTGTACTTTCGCTGTCAGCACAGCGATGAGGATCAGGTTCGTGGCGTTATCTTGGATGTCCAGTTGCTGGGTCTTGGTCAGACAGCAGAGAGCCGTAGCATTGTGTCAACAATGGAGGGAGTTCTTGTGTATTCCGCTCGTGGCATGAATTTTCAGCCGGGGTTCAACTATGTGCTTTGGGGGACTTTGTGTCCTGTTTGGCATGCGGAGGAGGCCAGATGGCATGTTCAGCTTGCCGCGCAGACGTCCAGAAGCGGTTTTGCAAGGGTCCTGGGAGCCCGTCAGCTACCCCAGGAAATACAAGCTCTAGAACTGTTTGCTGGAGGAATGGGCGGCTGGAGCCACGCTGTAAGGCACTTTCCGGACTGGAAGGTCACTGTTGCTGTGGACAATGATCGTATCATGCTTTCAAATTTCGCTTGGAATCATGACTTTCGTTTTCTTCAAGATGTTAAGACGATAGTTGATTGGCCAGCGGATGACTCGATTGCATTGCTGGCAGATGTCATGCAACCTCAATGGCTTCAGGTTACAGTCTTTAGGGAACTTACTTTGTGGTTCATTTCCTTCCCCTGCCAACCGTGGTCAACAATGGGTACAGGAAGTGGTACAGCCGGGGAAAATGGTACAGCCGGGGAAAATGGTAGGGTCCTACTTAGGACTCTTCAGTGTGCGCGTATAGCTCAGCCAGCTCTCCTCATACTGGAAAACGTGGCAGGCTTCCGACAGCACGCAGAATTCGATGACTTCTGTCAAACCATTAAGGAGTGTGGTTTCGTGCCTGCAGCTACTTCAGTGCATGATCTGGCCAAGTTGTCGTACACTACTCGCCGCAGGTGGTTGGCCATCTACATAAACACCTTGCAGGTTGAAGAATGGCATAGTCTAGCAAGGACAATGCCGCTTCTATGTTATGACGAGGAATCCTTCCAGCCTCAGCTCCACTGTTTGCAGCTTATGTCATCCCTCCAGAGGACTCAGGTGTTGTTGCAGGAGGAAGACTTCATGCTGTTGAGTGATGCTCAGCTATTGCCGCCTTGGCAAAGAGCTAATCACCTTGCGCAGCGAGACGTCTTGGCCCTCAGAGTGTGTAACCGTGGCTCTACTTTTCCAGTCATCAATGCAGGTTACCGCAAGGCAGTTGAGTTCTCCAGGGAGTATCTGCAGACTAAGGGGCTCATGTCGTGGCTCATCCGTGATAACTTGCAGCAAATTAGGTGGCTCTCCAAGTGGGAAGCAGCTCGTGCGATGGGATTCCCCGCTGATACAGTGCTCCCGTCAGATGAACATGTGGCTTTCCACGCAGTTGGGAACTCCATTTCTCCGTTGCATGCTGCCTTCGCCATCCATCACTGCAATGAGGTCCTCAAGCGGCAGCACCAGAGACCCTCTAGACAATCCTTCTCTGACGTTGTTAGATCCATCAAAGAAGCCAGGTCGGACCCCCAACAGGATCATGTCGAGATGTTTGGCACATACCAGGAACAGATGCGCAAGCCTGGCCCCTTGAGATCCCTCCATGTCTTGTGCCCCCATTGTGGAATCAAGTCGGACGGCCCCCTCGTTGTTGCATGCAGCCAGTGCAACCTCATTGCATGCAGGGCCTGTGTTACAACGGAATGCCAAGCATCCCACAAGCCTGCACCACCTGCTGGGTCGCAAGATGACTTCCGCATCAGGAGGGTTCCCAGTTCAACCTCAGGTTTCAATTCGTGGGTGCACCCCAATCGTTTGCTACCGCTGACTTCATGTCTTTGGAGCACCTACGTCGTCACTTGTTGTTGCCACCTGATGTGTTGTTCTTCAAGGATTGCAGCCAGCTGCCACCAACGTATCGAGCTCGGCACATGGATGACATCATGTATGTTCATCATGATGGCCCCCTGGGATTCTGTCCTCAGTGTCCAGAACAGTGTTTTGACTGGGACCTTCGATTCTGCCCTGAATGTTGCCTCCTGGGATGTCGAGCATGTGTTGCTGACTACTGCAACGTTTGTGCAAGCGGCAAGCCAATTTGTCATGCATGCCATGAACGGATCTATGCGGAGAGGTCCAACTCCAGGCATGAGCAGATGGCGTTGGATGCTGATAGTGCACAAGCAATTGCTCAGGCGGACATGACCTGGACTATCGAATGTTCGCTCCAGCGTCAAGCTAGGACAATTACAGTCCTGGCCATGCCAGGGATCACAGTGCATGCTCCTCGCGAACAATTCAAAGATACAGCTAATCTGCTTCATCTCATTAGCTGTGACCCTAGGGCGGGAGGTAGATTGATCCAGGATCCGATTTTCTTCTGGGTACGTCGACAGTCCCCATGCTAGGCCAGCACGTTGACCCGTTCATCATTGTAATTCCACGACGGGCAGATCTGGCTGCTCAAAACGTGCCAGTTGTCTGCCAGGACCTGGAAGGAGCACGAATCTGTCTGTTGCCACAGCCAGTGGATAGCAAACAATGCCTGCGGTATATGTTGTCCGAGACCGAGATCAGTGCAGGCATGCAGTTGTTGTGTCAAGGCAAGCCTGTGCATGAAGGGGATCAGCTGCACATCTGCCCGGGTCTTCTGTTCACCAGACAACCTCCTTGGGTGTCACAAAAGCGTAAGCTCGGGTATGTCCAGCCCAGTGCAGCAGGTACCCATCACGATGTCCCGGCATCGATTCGTAGCCCAACACAGGCTAGATCCTGTGTCTCCTACATGCCCCTTTGTGGTACAGAATACAGTGCTGGGCCTACAAGGCGAGACCTTGCAAGTCCCTCCTTTCAGACCAGGGATTTCGTGGCACCAATGGTTGCACGGACTTATGGGCCACGATAGGAGGCGTCCGGGTCGATCCTCACGCTCCCCTACCTGAGGACCCTTTCATCCTCAGGCTGCGTTACCGCCTTAAGGGTGGAGCAAGAACCGAAGTGGGCATCTCTGCAAGTGAGCCTGAGTTAAATCCCCATTGTAAGGAAGGCGCTCCCGAACCCGTGCTGTGCATCATCCCTAACCCCGTGTCTGCATCATGCGCCGATTCAGCCCAGTCTGCCCAGGAAGCTTCCCTCCATTTTCATCCCGGGCATCTTGCTCTACATGTGTGCCCTGCTGCCGCCTTCACAATCTTGGCCAGTTGCACTCCTTCCCGGCTCTGTCTGTGTGCACCATGTGCTTCACCTCAACCTGCTGCGAAGTTGACCCAACATGTGTCTCCGGACTTCAGTCCAAGAGATGAGGACCTGGTTTCGTCTCAGGAAGGTGCTCCCGAACCCGTGCTTTGCTCTCTCCCTAACCCCATACCTGCGCTATGCGCCTGTCCTGCGCAGCCTGTCCATGGTGTTGTTTGTTGCACGGTGCCCTGCACTCCTTGCAACCATGGTTCTGATTTCTCCACCGTCGCAGGCTTGGCCAGCCCCATCTTTTTGCGACATCAAGCCCTGCCCTACGCCTCAGCCGCCTCACGCTTTGCCCCGGCACTTGTGTATTGTTCTCGGCTCCGAGGACCAGGTCTTCTGCCTCAGCAAAGGCAGTGCTCCTGAAGGTGTCTGCCCTTCCTCTGCTTGGCCTGAACTTGTGTTCTGTACTCATCCTGCACAGCCTGCCCAGGATAACTCCTGGCAGATCCAGTCCCAGCACCTGGTGCCACCCTCTCAGGTCACTCCTATCCTTACGGAGCATGGTTCCTGGCCTCTTTGCCTGCCTGCACCGGGGGTCGCCTTGCAACTCTTTGTACGCCCCACCTGCTGTGCAACTAGCGGGTTGGAACTGGAACGAGCCCCTCCTTGCCTCAAAGGCCAAGTCCTGCTTCCACGTAAGGGAGGCGCGCCCAAACCCGTGCTGAACACCTTCCCTAACCCCGTGTTTCAACTTCGCGCCTGCCGTGCTTGGCCTTCTCAGGATAACTCCTTCGGTACCCGACTTTGGCACTCCTGTTCACCTGCTTGGCTCATACCTACTGTCGCAAGCCTTGCCACTCCCAGGCAGTCCCACATCTCATCCACTGACTCAGGGGTTGTGCCTCAATCTCCTCTTCAAGCGCCTCGGCACTTGTGGATGTCTGTCGCTCTGGAAGGCCATGCTGTGCCTTTGCGTGAGGAAGGTGCTCCCAAACCCGTGCTGCATTCCCTGCCTGACCCCGTGTCTGCACCTTGCACAGATTCTGCACGGCCTGCCCAGGAGAGCCCGCGAGCCTTTCTTCTCCAGTGTCCCTGGCCGCAGGCTAATTCTTCGGAGTTGCCAGTATCACGTCCTCCTTTTGTGCTCAGGTTGCGTTCCAGGCTCCGTGGAGGAGCAAAGATCAAGGAGGCCTTGATAAAAAAAGCTCCGCGAGCATCTCCAGAGTAAAGGAGTACCCCAGCACATCTCTGAGGAACGCGCTAACCAAGTCATGCAGACGATTGGGCAACCAGCTGTGCAAGCAGCTTACGAGGCTCTGGACCCGTGGCGAGCTCTAAAGACTGCTGCCAACACCAAAATCCGTCTCGTGCTCCCGGCTGAGCTGAAGGAAGCAAAGTCAGCAAAGAGCCCTTCTGAGAAAGCTCCACCTGTTGATCCATGGGTCACAGGGGGTGACCCTTGGCAAAAGCATCTCAAAGCAAGTGCCGAAACCTCGCCCCAACCTGTATTTACCTTGACCCTCGTGGGGGGGCACTTTCTTGATGAGAGTGGAGAGGAGCTCCCCATTCTCCAACACATCGTTGCAGATGCTAAAGGCATTGCCCTTCTGGAACCTGAAGAGCTTGAGCTCTTGGCTCAGGCCGACTTTCTGTTGTCGCCCGAGGTGCTGGCTGCAGTAGTCATCAGCACTCAGAAGCCGAATGTGGGCACCTGGCCATGCAGTGGCGTCATGTTTCCAGCCATCCACCAAGACAGCAAGGTGCTGTTCCGTGGATTCCTCATTGATTTCGGGAAGAAGCTTGCTACTACGGCGACAGCTAAAAAATGCATCGAGATGCAATTTGCTGAAGTCTCAGTCCTCACTGCTGAGCTCCGCCAAGAATATATTCTTGACTGGAATACGGTGTGTCGGAACCCCCTCAAGTACACCTTTTCCGTGATTGATGGGCTACAGAATGCTGTTGTGTCGAGCTGGAGCCGGAAGTACTTCCAGGGTCGCAGGGAGGTTGCGAAAGAGCAGGCAACAACCTGGCACGCCTTTATGAAGGTCCATACCTCCCAATTGTTAGCACTCCTCACGTCCTCGGGCAAAGGAGGCGTTTTCCTCACCCCGAAGGACAGCGAAGCTGGAACCACCTCGGGTCTCTACAGGGTCATCTGGCTTGAAACCCTGGACATCGAGAAGGCCATCAAAGTGCATCGCTTGTACCCTGAGCTGTTGGGGATTGTGCGGGGCAAGCAGTCCCTGGGGGTCCGCGCAAGAGCATCCGAGTACTCCTCTCCGGAAAAAGCTTGAGCCGTCATGGACCGCACAGGGCTTCACTGAAATCGTTGTAGCAAGGAGATGGGTGCTCTCACCAGTGCCACTGCAGGCTGACAAACGCGCCATCCAGCGCATGCTTCAGGAGCTTGCTTGGAAGGCGACACCCCTGAAACAAATTGCAGCAAGCACCTGGCTTGTAGGAGCAGGGCCAGAAGACCTCCCGCCTGTTGATACCTTCACTTTTGCAGGCCTGCCTGTGTTGATCACAGAACAAAAGCACAAAAAGCCAGCTGTCAACAAGGAAGTGGTTGTAGCCGCTTCCCCAGCGTCCAAAAGGGCCTTAGAGACGCATTTCGCACAACGCCTGCCTATTCGGCATGCCGTCAACCCCCAGGATGCACCGATGCCTCAAGTCGCTCCGCCTAGGTGTTTGCTCTCGGGATTGAAAGAAGAATTGAATGGGCAATTGCAGGAGCTCCAAGCTCAAATGCAACAAGCTGTGAACGCTGTCAACCAGCGTGTCGACGCAGTGCAAGCGCAAGCGGCGTCCTCCTCCATGGAATCCTCGGCCATTCTTCTCAAGCAAGACCAGCGCCTTGGACAGTTGGAGAACTCAATGCAGGCCCTTTCCGCAAACGTGGTCACAAAGGGCGACTTGTCTGAAGCCTTGCGCCAGGCGATGGAAATGCAGTCCCGTGAAATCAGACAGATGCTTTCACATCCTAAGAGGTCGCCAGAGGCATCGCCGACACACGAAGTGAAGGCACCTAGGAATGCCTGACTCGACTTTTCTCTGTCCGTTTTGGAGCAGGAATCCAAGCTATGTGCTAATGATGGGAATGCCGGACAACCCATAACTGCTGTCGTTTCCTGCTCCGCGACAATTGTTAATTACATGAGGTCGCTTCCGATCTCCACAGTAATTTGCAGGATGCATGTACCCTTCAGTGGTGCAAAAAAGAGAGGAATCAGTGAGGGTTATTTGAGCGCCTTGAGACCAGTCTTCTCAACGCCTCTGTTTCCAAGTTTCCTACCTTTCTTTGACTTCAATTTTCTCCATGGTATTTGTGTGGGCCAGGCTTCAAACCCTGGTCCCTGGACATTGCACACCCAAAACATTGTCAGTGCTAGCAAGCACCTCGCTGTTTTCAATTACAGCATCATTGCACTTTTTTGACCCATACATGTGCGAATAAATTTACACAGGAACGTGTCATCCGCCATGCCCGTAGGGGCAATTTCTCTGCGATGGTGTCACACCCTGCACCTCTCCGGCTTAATGACACAGGCAGGGGGGAAGAGCTGAAGCAACTGGTTCGATCACTTTTGCCAGTACGCCCTTGCAAGATCTCAGTGGCACCTGGGATGCGGCAGTCTATGCATCAGGTAGAATCTGTGATGCAATCAATCATGTGGGTTTCCTGCAGATTCGAATCATTGCTGTGTACGGCTATCATTCGGGTGTTGTTGAGTCCTTACAGAAAAATGAGAGACTCCTCTCACATGCGTTTGCCAGAGCATCACAGTTCCATGTCCCGACAATTATCACGGGTGATTTCAATTGTGACATCAGTGCACTTGCTGCGTGGCACAAAGCTCAAGCATTGGGTTATGTTGACCTGGCAGCACGCCAGGCATCAGTTTCGAATTCTGAACCCGACATGACATACCGAGGAGTTTCGAGACTGGATTATGTTGTTTGTAACCCAGTTGCTGCAAGAGCTTTCCAAACTTTGCACGTGGACCCCAAAGGTTTTACTGATCATGCAGCCCTTACCACCGTTTTCGATTGGCAGCACATCACACAGCCTGCATTAGTGTGGAAGATGCCTTTTGACATTGGTAAACTTGAGGCACTCAGGGAGCCTTTAAAGAATACCCCACCCCAACCAGCGGATGTGAATGGCTTCCAACAGCTTCTGGATCGTGAATCACTGGACCAGGCTGTCCAGTCCTTTGCTACAGCTTTTGAGAGGAAAGCAAAACAGATGATGATACTCCTCACAATGGGTATCACAAACATGGTGCAAGCAAATGAGGGTAGACTCGTTTCTTTTGTCGACAACTGGACCATGCTTGCCCCTACGATCGCACAGCTCACTCCATTGTTGCAGAAGGTTAAATGGGCAACCGATGGCCTTTGCTTGTTGCTCAATCCCGAAAAGACTGCTGCGTTTGCTACAACATCGGATGTGAGGTCACAGCTGCGCAAGCAAAGCTTTGGGGGTTTTCCTCTCAATGTTGTCCACACCACACAGGATCTGGGTGTTACGTTCAGTTCCACGAGGCGAACAACCTCCAAATCAATTGCAGAACGCCTAGATGTGAATCAAGGAAAGTTGGACCGCTTGCAGATGTTGCCATGGAAGTCGTACAGAAAGTGCCAAATGCTTCACAAAGTGGTCATGCCTTCAGTTTTGTATGGGTGTGCCCTTTCTGCAACACCCCCGTCTTTGCTTGCCATAATGCGTGGAAAGTTTTCTGTGGCAGTATGGGGTAGGAACAACCACCGAAACCACTTCGTGGGACCTCTCTTCTCGACAGCCCATGTGTATGAGCCATTCCATTATGTGTTCCGAGCGCGAGTGCAGGCATTTCGACGTGCAGCAGTCCAACAACCTACTGCGACTTCACGTAGATGGGATAAACTGGGCAGGGTAGGCAAGAGTTCGGGTCCCTTTCGGTATCTGATGGATTTCCTGCAGTCAATTGGCTGGACTCCCCTCAGTCACTACAACGTGCAAACATCTACTGTGGTCTTGAACCTGGTGTCCTCCAATCTTCCACATATTCTCCAAGCCATGCAGCAAGATTGGTTGCAACATGTGGCAGGAAAACTGTCCGACAAGGAAGCTTGGCTGGGGTTGCATCAGGTTGACTGGCTGTTTACAAGAAAGATGAGACAACTGGCAAAGGTTGACCTTGCTTCTATCGGCAATTTCACGTCTGGGGCAGCCCTTTTCTCTGAGCATAAAAAGCATTTCCTACAAGAGGAAAGCACCGTTTGTATGCACTGCGGCCAGCCTGATTCCCAACAACATCGGCTTTTTCAGTGCCCCTTCTACAATGCCTGTCGACTCAATCTTCGAATGGAGCAGCTTGAATCATTGCCCCAACTACAAACACATAAAGGCCTGTTTCGTAAACCTCACGCAGTTGCTTGTTGGGAAAAACTGGTGACTGACTTACCTGCACCCAACTTCTACCTGGAGTTCGATGATCATGTCAACATCTTTACAGATGGTTCAACATTTGCTCAGAAAACAGTGCCGTGCAGCGCTTGGTCGGTTGTTTTGGCAGAACCGCATTGCATGGATGCAACAGTGGTGGAAACAGGATGGCTACATGGACCGCAGGACAATTATCGAGCCGAACTTTGTGCAGTTTTGGTGGCTATCCAGCACTGTTCTATAGCTACACTTTTTGTGGACAATGAGGCAGTGGTTTTGGGGCTGCATAGGTTGCAACAGTTTGGTTGGCAGGCGAGTTACTGGTCTACTCATGATCACTGTCATCTGTGGTGGCTGGTTTGGTCTGCTTGGAAGGACAAGCATCGTGCACCATGTGCGATCTCACCAGGACATTGCCAAGGCCAAAACGTGGAGACAAGCTTGGTGCATCTACAACAACGCTGTGGCTGATGCTGCCGCTCAAAAGCGAAACAAAGAAAGACCTCGTGACCATTGTTCGACGCTAGCACTGGCTAGAATGGAATTCCGGAGAGTGAAACAGCAGGCAGATCACATTTTCTCTCTTCAACGCAACGTTCTTTTCGCCGCTAAGCAAAGCAAGCCTTTGACACAGCAATCCCAGACTGGTTCCCATGTCACAATTTGGGGGACGCCATTTCGTGTCGCAGAGTATACTGTTCATGAGACAGAGGCCATGCTCTGCCCGAGGTTTTTATCAGTTTTGGCGAACTTCATGGCAGGTGAATGGACACCCTGCAATCCGCCTCTTAGTTTGCTGGAACTGTACGTGGCTTTTGTGGAAGCAACTGGCTGGATCGTACCGATCAACGTCTCTGAATGGGACCAGACCTCCATTCCTGTTCAGTGGAGGTCTGGGGCAGCCTCAGCTTGGTTGCACGAGACCTCGTACGGGGACTTGGTTCTGGCAAGACAGTCATGGAACAAGCAACTTAAAACGTTTCAGCATACTGTTAAACGCCTGCTGCACCTGATGCAAGTTGATGCTTCGCTAATCCAACATGCTTCTTTGGCGAGATTCGGCAAACAGGGGAAAGTACAGTCCCTGACTGCTGTTCCCTCCAGTTCGAAATCTTCTTCTGAAACATTGAGTAGGCTCTTGCAGCGAAGATCGCTTGCAGACCTACTTAGTTCCCCTTCCCATCCAACTCGAAGTCCTGCACCTTGCAACATGGTGCAGGTCAATCCGTCAATTCTTTGGAATCTTTACATGAGGCGTAGGTAGTGGACACAGACATCCATTGCCTGCATTCCTACTTCCTCTCTTCGTAGTTTCTTCAGCCGACACGTCGCCTGGAGTGTGGTCCGACTGCATGCATAAATAGTAGTTTCCATTTTCTTTTCCATTATCCCTACACAACCCTATATAAGCCCTATATATTGCCCCTATATATATCCCTTTAAAGGGACCTACCTTAAGGGTCTACATCATACATTACCCCTGCCCGCATTCCCAAGAACTCAAAAACCCATGGCAGCACCGTTCGCTTGCAGGGTTTAGGTCGTAGGGTTTAAGGGTTTAGGGTTTAAAGGTTAAGGGTTTAGGGTTTAAGGGTTTAGGGTTTAGGGTTTAAGGGTTTAGGGTTTAGGGCTTAACAATTTTTGATCCAGTCCCTGCTTGCAAGCCCTGATAGGTTCCGCAGGCATTGAGAGAGATGCCCTTGGAACCCCTGAAGTCCAATACCATCAGACCCCAGAATGTTCCCAAGCTCCCACGCATAGAACTATAATCATTACTACTACTATTCCTGCAGGCACACCTTCGCCTCTTCTGGCCTTTCGTGCCACTCAGGACTCTGGGTTTCGGACATAGACATAGGTGATGACAAGCCTGCTTTCAGTAGTGTTGTGCTGTTGTAGGAGGTGCTTTCTGTGGATTTGCGCGGGGGGTTGGGGGCTTGGTGACTTTCAGCAAGCGGCGCTGGACGATGGCTGCCTTTCAGTTTGGCAGCACCGCTGTCTACATCATACAGGGATGTACCTGAGCTGTTGGAGTTTCCTGCAGGTGCCGCGTTGCTCCTGATTGTTGCATACTGGGTATCGGTAAAACCGACAGACAAACTCCCCGCAGATGCTACTGCTGCTACTGCTGCTGCTGCTGCTGTTAACTGCCACTGCCACTGCTACTGCTCCTGGTGGTAGTACTGGCAGTGTGGCGGTGGTCCTGTTGGTGGTGTACGAGCCGCTTCGTCTTGTGTTTCTGAACTTGCCACTGGCAAGCAAAGAATGAAGGAATAGGTCCTCATTGTAGTCCCTATATAATCCCTAATGAACCCTAAAGCCCAAATAGTAATTGCCATTTTCTTTTCCATTCCTTCATTTCCTACTCCCCAGCCCTACTTCCTAAACCCTAAACCCTGTGGTTTCTATTTGTGTTTTCCATTCCTTCATTCCCTGCTAAGCAGGGGTAAGACTCAGGACGGCCCTCCCGAGACTCGAGCGGCTTCACGACGTGTGGCCCGACGATGTTGTCTAAAGGGTTTAGGGTTTATAGTCCCCCCTAAGTAGATATAATATGGGGTATATGGGGATCTTATTATGATATACCCTAAACCAAACCCTATATGGAAATATCCAAAGCCATATTCTATCTACTTAAGGGGGACCAGAAGGTTTTTAGGGTTAGGGATTTTGTAGAGATGATGTAGGACACAAGGGTGAACCCTTGGCTCATCCAGTCCTCAGCTAATGCGAACCCACTTGGACATGGAAAGATACAGTCGTTGTACATTTTGAGAACATGAATTTTACGGACTTCCCTCTGATCCCAATGATCCTTATACTCTCCCTTTAGGCCCTAGGCCCCACCGGTGACCTGGCAGACCCATAATCCGCACTTATGCCTAGGCGCAACTTTTGGGAACTCTCCAAGTTCCGTAATCTGCAATGGGAAGGCTTCGGGTATGCAGCCGAGACTTTACCAAGATACTATTGCACCAGCTACCAGCTACATTGGGATTTTCAAGCATGGGGCAGCACCAATCTAGACCCCAATACCACACCATCCTTACTCGGGGACTTTTTTTAAATATGGGCCCCTGACCTTGGAAGCCCCCACAGGATGTCAGCCCCCCACGCGTCTGAAGACAAGCCCTTCTGTATGACTATGACCATTCCGAATTCTTGCCACATCTCATGGAAGAAGGCCGCTAAACCCTGAAGCCTTACCCTTCCGATTCCGTCCACTTAAAGTGGAAGCGTAGGAAGCACCCTAAACCCTAATTCCCTAAACCCCAAGCCCTAAACCCGAATTCTCTAAACCCCAAGCCCTAAATCCTAAGCCCTAAACAATAAACCCTAAATCCCTAAACCCCAAGCCCTAAACCCTAAATCCATAAATCCCTAAACCTGAGATGGCAGTCTTTGTAGGTTTTTTGGGTTGTTTCCGTATTAGTTTGGGGAGGGTAACCGAGGAGACCTTGGTTGTAGGAACTTGTTCTCTGACTTGTTTACTTTAGGGCTTAGAAGAATATCAGTCTTAAGAGTCTTAACGTGTTCAAGTACCATCACAAAACTACAAACAGTATGCGATCCGAGCCTCCGTTTCATTTTCTATTGTCTGTTTCACTTGTTTGCCATCTATTTCTCGCCAACCGCAGTAGACCCCTACATCGCCCAATATAATCCCATATCACCCTACGCCTCCTCATATATACCTTACGCTAAGCCCTAAATCCTGTAGATCCTAAATCCTAAATCCTAAACCCTATTTATGTAGACCCCACTTGGCCAACGAGGTTGGATGCCTTCCCTGCGGAGCTCTCGCAGGCTGACGAGTTTTGATAGGGTTGTATAGGAATATTCGGAAATATAGTTCCCCCTAAAGCCTTAGGTGGACCCCCCACCCAGTAATAGTGACTTTAAGGGATAATAGGGATTATATTAGGGTCCTCTTGTATTCTTATTATACCACTATTACAGGGTGGGGGGTCCTCCTAAAGTTCCCCTTAAGTAGATAGAACGTGGGTTATATTGGGGTTATATGGGGATCATGGAAAAGAACATGGAAACTACTATTTTGGGGTTTATTGTTTAGGCTTGGGGTTTAGTCCCCCTCAAGTAGCAGAATATGGGGTATATGGGGATCTTATTATGATATACCCAAAGCAATATTCCCTCCACTTGAGGGGGCTCTAAGGGGTTCGCGTTTAGGTTCTAGGTTTTAGGATTTAGGGTTATTGGGGATCTACTGCGGTTTGGGGAATAGTGGAGAATCAGATGGAAAAGTCATTGTAAATGACATTGAGATTACATGGCCCCTAAACCCTAAACCCCAAACCGCATCGCGGCTTCGAGGTGATGTAGCTCATTGCTTCCTTGAAGGTTCACGGGTAGTAGCGTGTAGGCTATCAGGTCCCCTGAATCTGGGTTCATAATGTAGTCATCTATATATAACCCCATTATGGTAGTTTCCATTTTCTTTTCCAGTATCCCCTATATAACCCTAATATATACTCTATAACCCCTATATAACCCCATTATAGTAGTTTCCATTTTCTTTTCAATTGTCCTGATCGTCTTTCTTACACAGGCAGCTATAGCTACCCATGGAACTCCCAGTAGGAGTCATGGAGAGGCTTGTAGACGGACAGTGCAGCTAATACATCTAAAACGAACGGGGCGCGCAAAGCATTGTAAGCAGTGACCCTAAGCCCTATCCGCTGTTGCATAATCCCTGTGCCCATTTCATTTCCGGTTTCTTGTCCGTTCATGGGGATCATAAGCTATGAGGCGAACAAACATAGGGATAGCTAATGCGCTCAAAACCAAGCACGTGGACAAAATCACGAGCGGTTTCAAGATGCACGCGCATCTAAGTATCTTTGATAGTTTCCATTTTCTTTTCCATTATCCCAATATAACCCCAATATACCATAGTAGTTTCCATTTTATTTTCGATTATCCCAATATAACCAATAACCGTCGAGCTCCTCACAGCTACAGCCTGACCAGAAAGAGTCCAAACCCTAAACCCTAGATCCTGAACCCTAAACCCTAAACAACCCTAAACTTCAAACCCTAAATCCTAAACTCTAAACCCTAAGCCCTAAACTACAGGAATCGGAAGAGCAGTTGAGCCATTGCCCTCTTTGAGCTTGATCTTGTTTCGGGTTGCCACTACCTTCTGGCAGCCCTGCTTATGCAAGGGTACTTGAAGGTTCTGAGTGGGGTGATAGCAGGAAACACCATGTAGAACAGTTTAAGGGGCTCATGACCCCAAGTAGACCTACCCCTGAACTTCCGTGTAGGGGCCATCATCTCCAGTTCGGCCCGCAAGATGAGGAGTCACCTTTAGATGCTCCAATAATGCAGTCGTTCTCGTGGTTTAAGGGTTTAGGGTTTTGCGAATTCCCCATGATTTCGGGGCACCTCTCATCCTGTATCCTGCGAGCACGCATCTTGCAGGATGTTTCCGGAAGCACGCATGCGCCTAAGGCTTGAGACCCAAGATTTAGGCTTTAGAGTTCGAGGCTGAGGGTCTAGGAGGCTTACGGTTGTAGGGTCTAGTAGAGTCTAAGGCATTTAGAGCGTGGGGTTTATGCTGTCTCAAGCTTCTGTTTCGGATTGTTGGAGAAGTTCATTGCACAGCGAAAATTGCTAAGAAATCTGAAGCGTATGGAGGTTGGCCTTCTGAGCGGAGAGGCGCAGGGGCCTGAAGATAGGGCGACGCCTGGCTGAAGCAGGGCTGGGGTTTAGTGTTTAGGGTGTAGAGTTTAGGGTGTAGGGTTTAGGGTTCAGGGTGTAGGGTTTAGGGTTTAGGGCTTAGGATTGGGGAGAAGGGTTTATAGTGTAAGGTAGGTCTTGAGCTCTTTGTCGCCGGCCTGGTGCGTCATATGATATCAATGACCGTATGCTTCCTGTGAATTGGCTATAGAGAAGTGAAAAACAAATGGGAACTACCCTCTTATTCAGGCTTTAGGACTCAGAGCAAATCAGAAGCCCCCCACCTTGCTGAGCATGAGGCTTTGCTGGTTGCTGTTTTCAGGCCCTTGCGTTGAACCCTCAGAACTACACCCCGACACCCCTAAACCCCAGAGGCCCTAATGCCCCACTCAGCCCGACAGGGTTGGCGCAAGACGCCGCAACCGAAAGAAATTCCCTGCCCCTAACGATGACCCCCTCTGTAATCATAAGCATTCTGACTAGCATGCATCTAATGCCATGATAGTACTGAGGAGTTCTACTAAGCTGCTGTTAGGGAACTTTACTTAACTTACCATAATATGGGTACAGCACTTGCCTAAACCATACCCTACACCCTAAAGAGTAGTTTCCATTTTCTTTTCCATTATCCCTATATAAAACTTTTATTGCCCTATTCTACCCCTACAACCCTAAAACCCTAAACCCCTAAAACCCTAAACCCCTAAACCCCTAAACTCCCTAAACCCTAAACCTCCGAAGCCCTAAACCCCTAAAACCCTAAAAACCCTAAAAACCCTAAAACCCTAAAAACCCTAAACCCCTAAAACCCTTTAAAGGTATGTCGGCTTGAAGCCTTCGGACGACACACGGCGTGCTTTGCAAGAGCTGCTGGACGGTCTGGTGGCCTTGTTCCCAGCTCCCTGGCCTCCTCTGGGGTTTAGGGTTCAGGGTTTAGGGTTTAGGGTTTAGGATTTAGGGTTTAGGGTCTAAAAATTATCCTAACCCCAAACCCAAAACCCTAGACCCTAAACCCTAGACTTAGAAGGATGATAAGCAGATTCTGGGTCATTCTTGGGGAGTCTAGAGCTTGTGTCATTGGACCTTGCTGATCCTGATGTAAGCCTGGTTTCCATTTCGTTTGCCATTTTTGTTCTCCATTATTGGAATTCTTTAGGCCCTCAATCCCAAATTGGTAGTTCCCAGAACCATGGGGACGCCAATGTAGATCCGAAAGTCTATAATCCTTATTATAGCCCACCCAAAAGGTATCGCACATTTTTGAAAAGCAACCACCCCATAAATTGGGGGTTCCAAGGTTGCTTATGTAACTAAGCCCTAAACCCTAAACTCTAAACACTAAACCCTAAGCCCTAAACCCTAAACTCTAAACCATAAACCCTGGACCCTAAGCCCTAAACCCAATAAGGATCCAAGCTGAAGCCTTACCTTGACAAAGGTGCCGCGCATGGCTCAAGCCGCGCTTAGAGGGCAGGCCCCATACCCTTGCTGTTATAAGAGCAATAGTCTAAACTCCTTTAAAGGGGATTATATAGGGGATTATATGGGGAGTATTATACAGGTTATTAAGGGGGATACTAGGACTTTAGACTAAGGCTTATATAGGGAAACCATGGAACTCATATGTAGGATTTAGGGTTGTAGCGTCTAGGGTCTACATCATTACCAGTTGTGGAGAACCAAGTGGAGAATAATATGGACAATGACATGGAAACGGGGCTCATACACTTAACTCGACTTGCGAGCCACACCTTGCTGAAGCCCACGTGCCCACAGTCTGTAGCCTCCCCAGCCTCAACAAGGTGATGCTGGCAAATTGCAAGCGTTATGATTGTCAACCTCTACCGTGGCCCCCCTGCTGCCTGCCCAACCCATTACGCTCAAACGCAATGCACTTCTGAGGAGTGTGCAGCACAGGCTACGGATCCAGACTTCCATGTGACGCTGGGACAGTTCCCCCTTCGGGAGGCCGGCGGTTTCAGGGGATGCGTTTGACGCGCTTAAGCAGGTCCAGACCAGAATGGGTGATTGGGAGTCACTCGGTGCGAGTGTTGACACTATGACTACAAGACCTAACAAGGAGTAGGGAGGAACGCAGATCTCGTCAGCACTTAAGTGTATGCATGCCTCATCTGAGCTGATGGTCATGGAGCTCTTCGGACCCTAAACCTTAATCCCTAAACCTTAAACCTTAATCGAGCTTGTTCTCCAGACCCAAACGAACATCCTTTCATGCGTTTCAGGATAGGAGTTGCAAGATTAAGATAAGAGTCCACAATGCTCCGGAGGCAGAGCGCTTCGCGACGAGCCATGGTGTGGCTGTGCCAAAACATTTAGGGTTTAGACTTTGGGCTTCAGGGCTCACGGCCTCATAGCCAGCTACATGACTTGACTTAGATTATGGTTTCTCTCGGCGTCTTGGCACATTGCCTGAATTTGTAGCAACGCCTCTGAACTGATGGTGGCAACGACGCCATCACGGAGCCCCCCCCAGAGGGCACAGCAAGCTTGCTGTCCCATTAGAAGGGGGCTATATGGGTTCCAAGTCAGATTGAGGGAGACCTCTTCCCCTCTGGTATGCTTGAGCTCAGCGCCCTCATTTGAGATTGCCTCGCTTTGTTCTGGTGGCGCGTACGGTAGGTGATAAAAGTGGCCAGTCAGGAGTGAAGCTTGGGAAGCTGGGGAAGTTAGGGGGGTTCCCAAAATTAGCGGTACCTTTTAGGGGTCCTCATAAGGTCTTTTTTGGGGTCCCCTTATCTTGGGAAACTACCATTATGATCCAGAGTCAGCCTCCATCTGCCTGTAGTTTCATGGGAATTTGTTGTGGCAGGCAAAAGGCAGGTGATGTAGAAGCCAAACTAGTTCCTAAAATTATGGTCTTAGATTCCTTATCTGGGTATTGTATAGGTATTTCAAATAGACCTCATTATAAACGGAGTTCTTCAGGATAATCCCTGTATGCCCGTATATAGAAAACCGCCTTCCATATCATTGTCTATTTCCTTTTACATTTCACTCTCTATTATTGAGAATCATATCCCCTAAAACTTTGTAACATGTCAGAAAATCTCCTCTACAATTCTCAATCCTTACATAATCCCCACATATCCCTACATACCTGGGTCCAGGCATCACCTGAACCCCAAAAACCCCTAAGCCCTAAACCTTAAACCTAAACCTAAACCCTAAACCCGAAACCCTAAACCCCAAACCCTAAGCCCTACACCCTAAACCCTAAAAACCCTAAACCTTAAAAACCCCTAAACCCTACATCCAAGCTCTGGCCTGCTTTAGTGAAACAGAGCTACGACAACATATTGCCCGGATTAGGCTTTAAGATTTGGAGTTTGGGGTTTAGGGTGAGCCCAGATGCAAAAAGGGTGTAGGGTTTGGGGTTTAGGGTTTTTAGGGTTTTTAGGGTTTAGGGTTTAGGAAGAACCTGGGGATATTCCTGGGAATGGTTCTTAATCACATAGGGCCCTCCAAATTTATGCCAGAAAGTTGGGTGAACAACTTGGCATTGACTTTGGCAACTGGTTGTCAGCCATGCTTGACATCCACCGTAGCAGGATAGCTTGATAACTTACTGGTGCTTAAGTTAGGGGTTCCCCTACTAACCCCCCCTATACTACCCCCGCTACCTTAATTGAGCTTATTTAGTGCTAGCTAGGCCTAATTAAGGCCAATTGAGGGGGAACCTAAGGGGGGTAGTATAGAGGGGGGTAGTAGGGGAACCCACTCCCCCACTCCCCTCAACCGCCAGTAAGATGAGGGGATTTTGTGAGGTATGCGGGTATCCCCTTTCAATCTCGAAAAGTCTGTATTTCCCTGCTACTCCACATTTGGGGTGGAAATCCCTAAATCCCAAACACTTAAACTCGCCCCTCCTCCCCCCAAAACCGGGCGACCAATTCCCAGGTCCCGCTGCCTGTGACCTGGCATTGTGGGGCCTTGGTGGTTGCTGCACGACCCAACTCGGAGTCGCCTTTCAGGCACGTGGCCCTAAATAGGGTTGCTTTCAAGGAACTTAAATTCAGTAATTCAGTTACCATAATGGGTATGTATAGTAATTTATAGGGTTTCCTCAATATGGTAACTTAAATTATGTGCCTTAACAGCAACCCTGTAAACCCTGAACCCTAAACCCTGTCGTCCATCTCGGGTCTAAGAGGCTCAGGCGCTTGCGTGGTTTAAAACGAGGGTATACCTTTTGTTTTCCTGGTTTCGGCGTTTGTGCATTCATAGATCTATTTGGGGTTCGCATATACGTTTATCGGGACTGCACCAGAATTAGGGATAGATTTTTGGGGTCCTTCTCAGAAGGGTTATAGTATTTCGGGGTCTATATTGGGGTCCGCCTAACTTGGGAAACCACCACATACTTCATCCCGAATCTTCATTCCTTTTTCATCTTCCTTTCCATTTGATTCTCCATTGTTGGGGTACAGTCTAAATCCTTAGTGTTTCGTGATATACTCTAAGCCCTAAACCCCACACCCCAAAACCCTAAAACCCAAACCCTAAACCCTAAACCCCTAAACCCTAAACCCCAAACCCAAACCCTAAACCCAAAAACATTTTAAACCAGCTGCGGATGGCACTCGGGGGTTTAGGCTCTAGGGATGGCTCCTAATGTAGAGCCCTAATTAATAAATCCCCTCCCTTAATGGGGATTATGATAGGGATTCTAATAATTAGGGCCCTTAAAAGGAGGGGGTTTAGTAATCATGGGTCTACATGAAGCCCAAGACCTTACTGAACCATGCCAAGGGTTGGGTTTAGGGTGTAGGGTTTAGGATTCAGGGCATAGGGATGATGGGACATGGAAGATACCCGATTCTGACAAGGTATCGGGGTAATGTAGACCCATGATTAATAAGCCCCTCCTTCCACGGGCCTTAATATTCGGATCCCTACTATAATCCCATTATCCCTATATAGCCCCTATATACTATATAGTAGATTCCATTTTCTTTCCCATTAGCCCTCTATTCCATTCTTATCCTTATTAAGGGGAGGGGCTTTATTAATCAGGGGTCCACATTAGTACACTCCCCGCAAACTAACATGGAAACCCATATAGTCCCCTTTTAGAAGGCCTGTAGTCTTCATAGGGCTCTTTTTGGGTTTCCATGTTAGTTTCCGGGAGTGTATGCGTGCTTTGCGGGAATTTGTGTAGAGTCTTGCGGGATGCTTTGGTTATTATCACTGTTGTCTATAATCGGGACCCCCAAGGGGGTACCCCTAATGTTGGGGAAGCCCTAAACCCTATATCCCCCCTATATATCCCTACATATCCCCTTTAAAGGGACCTAATTATTGGGTACTGGGACCCTCTGGGAAACTCTAGGTAAATGGAGAAACCCTAAACCCTAAACCTTGCAATAAGATCCCCATATATCCCATATTCCATCTACTTCAGGGGGACTATAATTACTACTAAGCTCTGGGTAAAAGCAGTTACGGGTTCGGGGCGTCGGGGCGCCGGGATGCCAAGCCCGTAGATGAGGTTTAGGGTTTAGGGTTTAGGGGTTTAAGGTTTAGGGTTTAGGGTTTAGGGGTGTGGTCAAGTTTGTGGTTGCACTGCGGGGTTTTCCCAAAGTTAAATAGGTACCTTCTTTGGGGGTCCCTATGATAAGGAGTATAGCACATAGGGGTCTATTTTGCGATCCCTAGTGGGAAACTGCCAGTTTTGCTCTATATGTGTCATCTGGGCTCTGGGGACCTGTAGCGTCGGCCACGGAAGAGCTTAAACCCTAAAAGCCCCCGCTTAACCCCAAGCCCAAAGGCCCTGATTGCATGGCCCTTTGCGAAAAATGTGATGGCTCACAGTTGCTGCGGGTACAATGGTTAGTCAGAGATTAGGCTTTATATAGGTGATTACTGGGTTATATAGGGATAATGGAAAAGAAAATGGAAACTACTATAATGGGGTTATATTGGGATAATGGAAAAGAAAATGGATACTGCTATTCAGGAGCCCATGCGTGTTATGTAGAGGCCTGAATAAGTCTCAGGCCCTAGAATATGCAACTTAATCAGAGCTCACTTGTAGACCACTCTTGACCTCCGCCAAGGTCCTTAAGGTCCTTAATGCATAGAAAGATCTATAGTCCCCCTTAAGTAGATAGAATATGGCTTTGGGTATATTATAATAAGATCCCCATATAATATACCTCATATTACCTCAGCCCAACTTGATCAGTCGGTAGCCATGTATACCTTGACTCACCAGCCTTCCACGTAGGCTCTTTAAAAGGGCCTAAGCTTGATAGCATCGGTCGGTGCACCTTGCGCCAGACTGCGTATATACCGATGTCTGCATGATGTTCCGGAGCAATGGGCTCCGAATATTTGGTCAATGTGTCCGCAACATGGATAAAGATGCCCGCGTCGTCGTCGTCGTCGTCGTCGTTGTTGTTGTTGCATGCGCAGCCCTGTGCTGTAGAAGCCTGAATCATCACCAACAGTGACGCCGAATATGTTCATTGTATTATGTACCCCGAAACTCTATTTTGCTCATTTGGCCCTCGGAGTACCTTGAGCCGTGAATGCTGATGCAAGAGCCTGAATCCATCGCACAGCAGAAAATGAGGTAAGCTTTTTCCATCGTTTAATGTCTTAGCGTCAAAGGCCCTAATCTCTGAAGTTCTCATGGATGTCCGTAAACCATAAACCATAAAGAGTACCATGAGTGAAGCTTCTTAGCCAGTACGGCATCGATTCTGTGCTGTTTGTCATGAGCAGTCATGTATCCATGATCGACCCCCTTGTCTCTTGGCCAGAACGACGAAAAGGGCAATTACCAAAATTACTCCTCACAGAATTCTAGAATAGTGGCCTGCATCACATAGCCGAATCCTCTATTCGAAGAATCTAGGCCCAGGTTTGCAAGTATGCGGTTTTCGCTCCACACCCTTCGACTGCCAACCATGTCCTTGTAGCAACGGTTGCTGTAAGGGGAAGGGACGGACCATAAGGGACCTAAGATCTAAGTGCCTACTATGCTTCAGAAGGATCTCCGAAGGGTCAAGTGTAGCAAGTTCTCAAGCAAGTTCTCAAAAAGTAGGGCACCTAACTACCAACCTTCGGGATATGTATATATATATATATAGGCGACAGTGGGATGGATTCGGGTAGTATGATGGGGGCCTTATTGGGGTATCTTGGATATAGTCCGCGACCCTGTGTTCCCCGCAAGATTACCTGCCTGACTTTTCGCAACGGCTTTGCAGGCCTCATTATTCTGCCAGTGGCCCGATGATTTTCTCACAGATTTCTCACAGGGGTTAAACCCTCAACCCTAAACCCCTAAACCCTAAATCCTAAACCGCCTAAACCCCTTCCTTGGGCCCCATGTTTGTCTCACAAGGTTAAGAAAGCTCCCAAGGTTGCTCACAAGCCTTCAGGGCACCTCACAAGCAAACCCACAAGGTTTCTCACAAGGATACTCGCAAACTTTCTCACAAGAACCTTACAGAAATAAACAAACTCTTGAATTCCAATCAGTCCCAGGCAAGATTGAAGTCACAATTTTTGGGGAGCCTAGGGACATGCGATACGGAGATCACAGGGGTCTTTCTTGGAGATATAGTCCCCCTTAAGTAGATAGAATATGGCTTTGGGTATATTATAGCAAGGTTCCCCATATACCCCATGTTCTATCTACTTAAGGGGGGATATAGCTTGAGCAGCTCGCATGTAAGCGGTTGGAAGCCACCCGGAAGCCCATGAGCCTGAAACCTCCAACCCTGAACTTGAGGGTTTAGGGTTTAGGGTTTAGGGTTTAGGGTATCCAGCCCACAGAATCATAAGATACACAATCTAGACTCCCCAAAGGGGGCATATAGGGAATTATGTAGGGGACTATTTTTGGGCTTGTTAAGGGGGATACTAGAAGTTTAGATTGTAGCTCACATACCATGAGGTCCCCATGCCAGTACCCCTTGTCTAGGTTTGGGGAAGTCAAACCTAGCAGAGATCACCTCCTGTGTGAGGTATTCGCGGTCGCAGGTCCCTTGGCGCGCTAATCCCAACTTGGAGTTGCCATACGTGAGTGTGCCATCATAGACGCAATCCTTCTTATAGGGACTGCCAGAAAGAGCCCCTAATTTACGGAAGCCATCAAATGCTCTTAACATACAGCCATGGTAGGGGGCAGTTGAATTACTTGAGTATGTTCTATGCAGTTGACTCACCGAACCACTCCAGCGCATAAAGCTCTAACCTAAATCGGCATAGATGTACAAGTATCTAAGTATCTATATACATATATATATACATACACTCATGTGATGTATTGTTTACAATCGGACATACGTTGACACAGCCTCAAGCAGAACCTTCCGATTCAGAAATGATGAGCGGTGCAGTCTTTAAGTATTGCACAAAACATTACGTAAACAACGACGATGGCTGGACGTTACAATTAGGCCCTTAGGGTTTAGACATCAGGGCTTTAGCCCCTTACGTGAGGCGTTAGGATAAAGAGAGGTAAGTCTGTTCTGGATTGCCAAGCCGACGTTGAACTCTGAGTCGCTCATGTCATGTCATACCATTCTTCTGGGTAGTTCCCCAAATTAGGGTCCCGTATGGTACCCCCCTAAAATTCGGTGCCGTAATGTAACCTGTAACGAAAATGGGTCCACAAGCTTGAGAAGAGCCTATGGGCCTGAGCACTTCGGGTTTTCTGAGGGTTTAGGCGGTTTAGGTTTGATGCGTAACCCTAAGGGTCCAAGTACCTAATACCCATATACTTACCCAAAACCATCCAAAACCCAAGTACACCATTATTGGATACTTGGACCCTTTGGGTAAGGCTTGGGGAGGTCCAGGCAGGGTTTAGGGCACGCCATGGTCTGGCATTGCCCCGAACAGAAGCAAGGAGCCTCCCAATGTACTTTCAGTGGGCCATGAGGGTCATCAAGAGCAGGTACCTACACATATTATCCGTATAGTTCCGTTTAAGTAAATAGAAAATGGCTTTGGGTATATTATACCCCATATTCTATCTACTTAAGGGGGCCTATACACATTCTAGAGTAAACGCGCAAAACGCCATTTTGCGTAAACCCTGGATGTTTCACCGTTCGGTGACACACCTTGCCAAACTGTAGGGCAATTCCCGAAAGAAAAGGGTAGCACGCCCAGGGTCCAGGAGGTTACAGGGGCTCCTAATTAAGCCCTAAACCCCATAAACCCCAAACCTAGTATCCAGGTCTCAAAGCTCCTGGAGATGGCGCAGGGATGCCGAATCCCTTTGTCACAGCATTTCGGGATCTGATTTTATCGGGATCCCTAGGAGTTCGCTTCAGGGTTTAGGTCTGAGGGTTTAGGGTTCATGAATTCTTTGGGATAGCAAAGTCGATTTAAGTTGTCTGTACAGGTTCCCTAGGCAGGGGTATTGGAGCTCGGCAGCCCTATGACCGCGGAGATCATATGTGTACCCTGAAATTGTCCCCCTTACGATAATGATATACTGAGCAATTTAAAGCGACCTCACCCACAATGATGGTATATACAGGGAATCGTACCAAAATGGCTTCGAATTGGGATTCGAAATTGTTTTGAATTCTTTTCTATGGCAACCCCCAGCAGGGGCCACATTTTCGGAAAGCCTCATATCTGCATTCTGGAACCCTAAGCCCTGAACCCTTCAAGTGATAAAGCTCTACTTGATTGTCCTCAGGGTGGCTTTATGTGTCCATGCAGGGTGCCGGCTTGCAGGACTCAGTTTGTAGGGTGTGGGTTGTAGGGTTTGGGGTTGAGGCTTGAGGCTGAGGGTTTGCGATCTAGTTTTTGATGTATAGGGTTTAGATTCTGAGCTTCAGGATCTTAGGCATGTTCGAACGGATTTCGGGTTGACTTTAAGGGCTTTGGACTTAGGATTCAACTTAGGGTTCACAACAGGAACCACGCTACACACCGAGATACCTTTTGCACAGCAAGTCATGGGTCGGCCATCCTTTCGTTGACCTTTCGGTTTTGGGGATACCTACGCCAACACCGACCGTCACTGATGAAGTGGTCAATGTTCTTCATGCCTAAAGGAAGAATTTATGTTTGTCGCGCGCTTGGGAAGTTGGAGGAGGGTTGAGGGTTGTTCGGTCATGAGGTGTAAAGCCACTACACAGTTGAGATGCCCCTTCTTAACCCTTTGCTTTGCACAGCTTAGACGAGCGCAAGTTTAGCTTCAACAGCCAAAGCTGTAAACAAGCAAGGCGGCTTAAGGTTTGTTCAGCTTCAAGAACAGCCTGCGGGCGAGGCAAGACATATTCCTTAAGGGTTTTGCTTCAGCCGAAGACCGCGTGGTATCTGTGGTCGGGAGAATCCAGGTCAGAATCAGGCAACGTCCATGTTTGATAACGGGTATGAAGTAATGACAGTCGTATCTAGTAATATACCTACATATATGTATATATGATATTTGTATACATATATACATATTATCCAAGATATCTCCAGGACCACGCGCGGCTCAAACGTGCAAGGCTCTCCAGACAAGCCTGAAATCTGAATCCACGGAAAATCTCTGCAATGCCCATTTATCCCCCAGGGCCCCGGCGCATCTCTAAGAACGCCTATTAAGCCCTCCGTTTTTTTCGGAACCTGACGCACTTCAACTTCAATGCTCCAGAAACCACCAAGAAAGCACATGTTCCCGGGCCGTTGACTCTAAATCCACGTAATACTTCTCTCAGAAGCAATCTTGGACCCCCCTTTATCGTGCTTAGAATCCCCAAATCACCAACCCCAAAACAAGCCTAGACCTGCCAAGGCTTCAAACGAAACACCCGAAACGTAAACCCTGCATAATGTGGTAGTTTACATGGGCGTTTCCATTCCTAATCCCCAAAGCCCTAACCCCAAACCCCAACCCTAAGCCCTAGAACTTCCAGAGAGAGACCTGAGGTCGAAGTGTTTGGCGAGAAGCGGTCCACGCAGGCCACTTTGCACGGGCGATGCCTGCATTCTTGAGGATTGATGGGTTTGAAGGTCTTGGGTGATTTAGGCTTGGTGATCTTGTGGGCCGTGTGGAAGGTGCAGGGTTTAGGGTTCAGGGTAGCGCCATGAACCTTGATCCGTGTTCCCCAAGAACGAAAGCATCATCGCTCGATGTATTTTACCTCGAAAGCCAGTAGCCTATAAATATTGCCTACTTTCCCCTGATTTACTACTACTTTGAGCCCATTATTGTGGGTAACATGTCTTTCCAGTTAAGTTTCAAGAAGGAAGCATTGACAGCTTAAGCTCTCGAACCTCCCTTTCACGCCCCTAGCTGCTTAAGCTCCTAATCCTTGAGCCTGTCACCCTATAATCCTGTTTATACATGCTTACATGGTAGTTTCCCTAGATAGGGGGACCCCCCAATATAGACCCCCAAATGCTCGTCTTATTCTTATAGGGACCCTCAAAAAGGTACGCCTAAGTTTGGGAAATTCCCTTCTCTACATATGCCCTCATTCCCTAGAGCCTATAGCCCTGTGTGTATATATGTATATTTATACGTTTACATACATACATACATACATACATGCCCTAAATCCTGCAACCTAGCTATCTGCCTGTCTGTTTCTCTATCTGGAACCTTAAACTTGGGGGTCAGGAAAGCTTAGCAAGTAGCTTAGTAACCCCAACAAGCCGCCATAGAATAATGTAGACCCGTGATTAATAAACCCCCTCCTTTCAAGGGCCTTGATATTAGGATCCCTTGTATATTCCCTATTAAGGGGAGGGGGTTGATTAATCACGGGTTTACATCAGCCCCAGTTATCCCCATTGCGAAAGACTAAGTCCTACTAACCCTCCAAACATGAATTCAACTAAAGTCCGTGCAAAGGTTATTAGCGGTGCATCGGCTTGCACCTTCAACAACTTCTACAGCAGCCCTGCTCAAAGTTCCAAACTCTTCGGCGTTTAGAGTGTGGGTTTAGGGCTTTAGGGCTCTGGGGCGTATAGGTTTAGGGCTCAGTGGTCCGGACTTGGGGCTCAGGGGTTTTAGGATTACTTGGCGGTGCTGAGGCGTACCTTAATCTTTCGATTTTTGGGTTGGCAAAGGCTTCATCGACTCCAGAGCAGCTGCTAGGTTGCGCTGTTTGGGTCAAGTTGGCTCTTAAGCAGCTACCCTTAGCGTTTAGGGTTTAAGGTTCAGGGTTTGGTTATAACTGGCCCATAAGCAGCTACCCTCGTATTCTAGGCTTATGTACCCAACCAGCATTTTGGGGTAAAGGTCCGTTATTTGGCAGGTCTTGGTATGTGTATTTCGTCAAAGGCCGTGTATCTGATCCCGGATAGGGACCAACAGCGTCCCCTCAGCACCTCAAACCTTAGGACTGTAGCACCCGATAAGGAACTATAGGAGGACTATAGACTCTAAGCTCTAAACCCTAAAGCCCAAGTTCAGGCCTAAAATACATCAGATGCACTAATACACCAAACCGGCAAACTGCGCCCTACATCCATATCTAAATCCCCACACGCTAACCCCCCCCAACCCTAAACCTCATATATAAACCATGACCCCGTAACCACACAAAACCTGAACTCCCAACTTCCTAAACCGTACCTAGACCTTGATACCCTATCCCTTTTTAAGGGTGCTGTATATAGAAGGTATTAGACGTAAAGTTAGGTGCCCCAGAAAAGGGAGTAGGGTATGAGGTCTAGGTAACTCATGAGAAGACCCAAGGGCTTTTTTCAAAAGGGGATTTTTGCAAGTCTTCAGGTTTCCTTCTTGAGA
>CAJNIZ010046187.1:15858-39746 GCA_905231905.1 Symbiodinium pilosum | reverse complement strand
ACTTAAATTAAGTTACCATATTATCCCCCTGTACTGGAGAATCAAATGGAAAAGAAAATGGAAAATGAAATGGAAACTGGGGAATATAGGGATTAAGGAGCTTAAATTAAGTTACCATGATAGGATATAGGGTTAAGGTCTAGGGTTTAGGATTTAGGGCTGTTCAGGAACTTAAGTTAAGTTACCATAATGGGATTTCAGGTTAAGGTTTAGGGTGTAGGATTTAGGGCAAATTAAGTTACCATAATATGGGGTTAAGGTTCAGGGTGTAGGATTTAGGGTTCATGATGGGTATATATATGGTAATTAAGGTGGTTCCCCTAATATAATAACTTGAATTAACTTCCTTAACAGCAACCCAGTTTATTTCATGCACAAGATGTGGGTTTGGGTATTTAGCTTCAAGGTTTGTGGTTTTGGATTTAGGTTTGTATTAGGACCCGCGGTGAAAGAGTTCAGGGTTTGGGAGAAGATTTGGCGCTTCTGCTGCTGGAAATGTGAGTGGCTGCTTCTTGCCAGTTCTCATGCCCCATGGAGTGTATACTGGAATATATAACCCCAATATAGTAGTTTCCATTTTGTTTTCCATTATCCCCATAGAACCCCCAATATAGCCCCTAAAATCCCTCTATTTAGGGTACCTGAGGCGCCGCTCTATCAACCAGAGCTTGCTGACTCTGGGCAGGGTCATCACGGCACTTCGAGAGGCGCGCGCTTTACTGAGGAGAGGTTGTCCAAACCTCCAGGTGTATGGGATGGCCACTGATTGGTTTCAAGAAACAGACTAAACCCTAAACCCTCAAACTAATCAACATCCGCCCCTTGTTGTCTCAGGGGGTTTAGGGTGTAGGATTCTGGGTTCTGGACTTTCGAGGTGAGCGGTGTCCTCAGGCTTTTCCGATAATGTGTGTTCTCTACAAGGCTTGGAAGATTTGACTCATTTTAGCTGTGGTGACCTCGGATCAACCAGAGACTCTAAAACATTAAGCTCCAACCCGAACCCAAAATCCTGACTGCTAGCCCCAACTGCTCATCCCTAAGCCCTAATGGGGTTGCCCTAGCCACTCACTTGCATTTTGTTGGGTTATTGGAGTGTAGTCTGGATTAGGGTGTAGGGCTTCGGGTCTGGAGTTTAGGGTGTAGGACTGAGACTTTAAGATCGAAGTCGGGTAGTTTAGGGCTTTTCGCATGGACCTATTCTTCTTTCCCTACTGGCCAGAGGCAAGGTGGGTACTGGTGTGGATCTTCCTAAGCCCTAAACCCAGGAATTTTAGGGTCTGACGGTTCAAGGAGGTCTTTTTCAGCAGGGAACAGGGTCTGGGGTTGAGATTGCGATTAGGGTGTAGGATTTGGAGTCTAGGAAGGGCATACAATTTAGGATTCGGGTTTACGACTTGGAGTTGAGGGCTTAGGTTTAGGGTTTAGGGATACTTTGAATTCCAATCCTGAACACCATCATGTCCCAATGCTTCATCAACTGGAGACACTCAGCATCCTCCACCCTGCTGTAAGGCCCTACACCTGCTTCCTAGACCCTCAACCCTCTCCAGTTCCTAAACCGCAAGCCCTAATCCCCAAACCCAGGATCCGATCCCCAAGCCCTAGACCCAAAACCACAAGTGCTCAACCTTAAGCCCTAAATCTTCAATCCGAAGCCGTAAACTCTACAAACCACGAAGAATCCCAAAACCAAAAAAAGGGGTCCGGCCGGGTGCCTTATCGTGATTCCAAGCTGCGGGCCCCTCAGGAAAGCCAGTATGCTTCATCTACACAGTTCACGGTTTGGGATTAGGGTTTAGGGTTTAGGGATTAAGGCTCATGGGTTTGAGGGTTTAAGGTTCAGAGTTGTACAGGGGGTTTGGGTCAGGGTCAAGGATTAGAGGTTCGGATTTAGGGCTGAGGGTTAACGGTTGAAGACTTTGCGGTGTGAGATTTTAGGTGGAGGTTTCAGGGTTTAGAGCAGGCATGGATTGGTGTGGTTTGAGTGTATTCCTGAAGTGAGGCAGCGGCATCGAGGAGCCAATTTAGGTTTCAGACTTAGTAGACTTAGTAGATCTTTCATGTGGTGCGTTGCATTGATGCGTCGGTGCAAAAGGCTGCTGACAGCAGATGGAATGTGATAAGAATGTTCCGGCAATCCCAACCCCTAGAACAGGAACGCTATGAGAGCTTAAGCGTCACCATGGCGCATTTATTTGTGAGGTTTGGGTAACACAACTCGGACACACTGCAGTCCGGAGTGTGTCCAGCCAAAGCCTGTGATCTGTTTGCCAGCCTTTGCCTCAAGTTGTTAGGCCGAGGTTCGAGCCATAACATCTTGACTTCAAGATGTTTTCCAACCAGCGACTCAAACATCAGGGTTCCGTTGCCAGGTGTGCCTGTCCTTCTCTAACTTCGGGACGTATCCTAGTATATGGAAGGGAGTGTGCTCCAGACGCATGACAACATCAGTCCTGTCAGCTTGAGGCCCAATTTGGCAGCCATGGAAGGTGGGAGTGCTGACCCTTTGGGCCAGGCGGAGCTCTACCGGGCTGAAGGCAATGAGCTCATGGGCAAGGGAGACTATGCAGATGCAACGGATCGTTACGACAAGGGCCTTGTGGCCCTGCTGTCAGCCAAGGGTGAGGAAGGCCAGGTTCAGCAGCTGCGCGCTGCGCTGCACCTGAATGCCTCCCTGGCGCATCTGCGGAGGGGGAACCTGAGGAGTGCCGTGGACCACGCCAGCGGTGCCTTGGCAGCGGAGCCCAGCAACGAGTCTCGGGTGAAGGCCCTTTACCGAAGAGGTCTGGCTCAAGCGCGCCTGGCTGAGCACGGCCATGCGGGCGCTGCGGATCAAGCGAGGGCCGACTTCGAAGAGGCGCTCCGGGTCGAGCCCGGGAACAGCGATGTGAAGGCCCAACTGCAGCAGCTGCAGTCCAGGCTCCGTGCCGAGCAGAAGGACGTAGACCGAAAGCAGCGGGAGAATTTCAAGAACATCTTCTCAGGGAAGCCGCTGTATGAGGAAAGCGCAGCGGCACCGGAAGCAGTGAAAAGGGAGACCCGCGGCGGCGAGCACGCGGTCGTTCTTTCAACTACAGATGTGGGCTTTGCGTACAATCGCAACGAGCCCGTGCTGAACTCAGTGGATTTGGAGCTCCGGGAAGCCTGGTGCACAGGCCTTGTGGGCATGAATGCGTCTGGCAAGACTACTATGGCAACTGGGTGCCTGTTAAGGAATTTAAGTTCAGTCGTCACAAAATGGGTATATATATATATATAGATAGCATAGTAAGTAGAGGCTGTACATATAATTATGAATATATAGTATAGTACATAATAGGGTCTCCTACTTATTTCAAGTTCCTTAACAGCAACCAGGCAAGACTGCTCTGCGGCCAGCTTAGACCGCAGTCGGGCGCCATCCACCATCACAATGCAGTCTCAGCTACTGGGCTCTTAAGTTGTAGGGTTAAGGGTTAAGTGTTTAGGATTTAGGGTTTAGGGTTAAGGGTTTAGGGTTTAGGGGACTTCAGTGGTATACTCTTTTCAACCAAAAGACTTGAACACAAACCGGGGTCATTACGGTTGTAATGGACTGACGCAATTCATCGGCATGTGCCAGATCATGGGAAAAGGAGAAGCGTAAAGAACGTGATAATGTAGTGACATGTGTTATTGGTTGGGACGATTATAGCAGCAAAATCAGCGATGTCGTTTTAAATTGGATTGAAGGCCAGATTTTTGGCGCGCTCCGCATGGCTTGGGTTATTTGGTTTTCATCAATGGTAAGACGAATTGTCGTTAACACGTCCTTCCTTACATGTATACTCCCGCAAAGACGACTTGTATCGGAACAGTTCTCGCTCCCAAACTTGGACACGGCTCTCAAGCCCTGCATCATTCCTTGCTCAAACCATGCTCCACCTGCCGTTTATAAATCCATCAAACCATATTCAGAATCAGAAATATATCCAAAGTGTAGTCTGAAAAGGGCTTCATAGGTCTTTGTGCATTCGTCATCACGACAAGCCCTAAGGCCTGAATCGCAGGCCTGAATCCCACACCCAAAGCTGGAAACCCCAAAATCCCAAGCTCGACAAAGCAACCTGTCCGAGGCTCCCAAAGACCGGAGCTTCAAAGCTCTCTCGGCAGTCGCCCTGTTGGGTCTCCTGTTGGCCTTGTTCTTTGGCCTTCTTGGGCCTCAGGTGGACTGGAGGCCGGAGGTTGGGCTCAGACTTTAAGGGAATTATATGCGCGTGGGTTAATGGAAAAGAAAATGGAAACTACTACAGTATAATGGGGTATATGAATAACCCTATATAGGGGAGTATGGGGTTATTCTCAAAATTATGGACCCTTTTTGGGTACGAATTATATTATAGCCCCTAGCATTTAGGGGTAGCAGAACGGGACCCTAATTTGGGAATTACCCGAATATTGTAATGGAGAAGAACGTGGAAATCCACGTGGAAAAAAGACGGGAAGGGTTATCTAAGAAGATAGCTTCATGAAGAGTTTAGGATTTGGGGATCTGGGGTTTGCAGTATGGGTTAGGCTGGGTGGAGATTCTGCAGCACAGATGCATTTAGCAATATATAGGGGTCCCAGACACTCATCACCACCTTTGTAAATTTTTCTAGAATCTCCAAAATAGGACCCCTGTGCAAATGAGCTTCTCAAGAAGTGTTGCTTATCCATGAATGTTGTTCTGTTTTACACGGGCCGCGGGCCGTTTCCAAGCCACTCATATGGCCGCCATGTTTGTTGAGGGAGCTGAGTTCGAAGGGGGTAGGGAGGAAGGTTCTCGGACACTGTGAGTTCTATACCTGCTGCCTTGGAATACGACCCTAAATCCTAATCCCTAAACCCCAGCGTCGGAAGTTTCTCTAGGATCTTGTGTTGCCGGAGCTCAAAGGGGATGCAAACTCAAAGATTAAACCCTTCACCCCGATTCAGCTTAGTCTGCCAGCATGGGATTGGAGTTCTAGGGATAAATATCTGAATTATGGTGACAGCTGCGGGATTCCCCACAGCCTCTTTTGAGGAAGTCTTAGCTAGCGATGATGGAAAAGAACATGGAAACTACATATCGTATTATGTTATATTCTATCATATTATATTGGATATGTTATATCAAACTATATTTTCCGCAATAGCCTACTTTATGTGGCATAGGCATCAACAAATGATTTGATAAGGCATCAAGAAAATTTGCCAAGCATCAAACATGATTTGAGCCGTAGTCTCTTTCCAACTATTGTTCTCATCGGTATTGCTACCAGTATACGTAATATCCGTATTCGTACTGTGAGTACTTCTATTCCCCATTCACTTTATTCTTGCGAATGTATAGTACCAGTTATCCTCAAATTTTTCTTGATGCTTATCAAGCTATTTTTGGATACTGTGCGCAAGTTTTTCATGTTTCTTGATTTCTTAGACACCTTTTTTCTTGATGCATATTATTTTTTCTTGATGCGTCACCCTGGACTTTATGTTCGGGTTCTATTGGGGATATATGGGGATAATGGAAAATACAATGGAAACTACAGGGATCTTGGGCCTATTTAGGGATTATGTGGGGATTATAGGGTATAAAGTTTGTTGAGAGAGGCGGGGCGCTGCACTCACATTGGCCTCGCTGTGCGCGGCCTGTGGATGCGCCTGGCTGCTTCGCGCGGGCAAGGCGGAGCACCTTGTGCTGTATCTGTCCCTGGGTCATCGTTACGGTTTGAGATGGTAATTTCCCAAAATAAGGGGAACCCAATATAGACCCCAAAATACTATGGTCCTTATTATAGGGACCCCCAAATTGGTACCCCTAATTTGGGGAAACTATCAAATAGGAGTTTAGGTGCTGGGGTTTATTCTGCAGTGTTCGATGAATTCGATGAGACTCAACAAATGCAGCGATGCATCACTATGACTCCAACGACTTCCCAGGTCGAGTGAGACTTCCGACAAGGAGTCCGTGACCAGCGGGTTCCGGGGGATGTGGGAATTAGGTTTAGTATTCCTAGGTTACGGTTTAGGTTTGGAGTTTAAGGTTTCGGCCTGTGGTTTAGTGTTGGATTGGAAAACTGGGGTCTAGGGAGTTTAAATGAGAACCTCGGCTACATTTCAACCTTTCCAGTCTGCGTTGTAACCTCCCGCCATCAGCATCATCGAGCCACAAGACAAGAGAAGCTTGCTGCCAAGCTCCCCTGAATCTCTAACTGGACCTTAGGTTTTCCCTCGTAGAGCCCCGCCTTTTATGAGAGTGTAGGATGTGGGAGCAGCCAAACTTTGCCTGCAGTTTCAGCTGCAGCATTCGCAGATGCCATTTGGGCTTGGACTCTTTGGGTCATAGCCAAGGTTTCCATACACACCAGAATATGCCACACCCCTGAATGCAAAACCTTCAAACCCGAACCAAATCCAAACCCTTGGCCAGAAGTGCGATGACACGCTTCGCAGGTTCTTCCTCACAATTATCATTTATCACCATTACGCTTCTTAGTCGTGTTAATGTTATTCGCGTAAAGATTGTTGTCGCAACCGTAGGTATGATAACAATGTTGCCTAAAGCCCGAGATCAAAGTACATGTGTGAAATCTCAAGCACGCAGAAGGCAAATCCGAACCCCCACACCCAAAAGCCCAAGCCTGATATTCCAAGACACCAAGCCCTACCCCCAAACTCTGACACCTGAACCAAAAACCCGACATCTTTCCACGGGAAATCTACATCCTGAACCCTAGCCCCTAAACCTCCTGCGAAATGCAAGGTCCTGTACCCGCAACCCCGAATCCCAAACCTTACGGCCTGAAAACCTGACCCCAAATCCTAAATCCGAAGGTTAGAATCCTAAGCCCGAAGGCCTGAATCCTACACCCTAGACTTGGCGAAAAGGAGGCCATTAGCGCAGGGAAGTCCATTGAGGCAGTTATCGGAGAAGCGCTTTCGACCTCCAGGCGGGCCAGCTATCCGGGATGGTTCAAAATTTGGAGTAGGGTTTAGGGTTTAGGGTTTAGGGTCTCGGGTTTAGGATTCTATAGGATTATATAGGATTAAAATGGGGGTAAATATAGGGGATATATGGGGGATCATGGAAAAGACGATGGAAACTACTATTTAGGGTTTAGGGTCTCGGGTTTAGGATTCTATAGGATTATATAGGGGTTATTTAGGGGATAATGGAAAAGAACATGGAAACTACCATTTCCGGGTTTTTGGTTTGTGGTTTCGGTCTGAGGGTTCAGGCTTCAAAGTTTTGGATTCAGGGTTTCGGGTTGATGAGTTCGAAGGCTCACTTGGAGGTTAGGGCTCGCTGTGTCCGTTTTGAGGTCTATTAAAGGTTGAGGCTTCAGGGTCTAAAGTAATGGGGTTGAAGGTATGGGATTTAGGCTTAAGTTTTCTCGATGACCCCTATGACGTGCGAAAAAAGTACCGACTTATGGAAATCCTGGTGAGACTATCATGGAGACCCACCTGAAACCTACCCATCTCCACCTGTAGATAGCTTCCAGTTTGGGGCGTTGGTGTGGGGGCTTGTGTTTAGGTTTCCAGCTTTGCAAGTGTTGGGAAATGCAGGGTCTGGGTTCAAAAGAATTCAGGGTTAGAGTCGCAAAGCTCATTTTCCTTTGTCATGTGCTTTGTTCCTCCAAAGTGTGCTACTATACCAAAAAGTGAGCCCAGTTCAAGAGTACATCCCAACCATGATAATGGATCTGTCCAACGTACGTACAATTACAAGTGAGGGTAGGAGGTGATTTAGTGGATTTCTGAGCCTTCCAACATGCACAATGCACGGGTTGGTCAGTTAATCCATTCCTCCCAATTTCCTCTCCACCTCTGAATTTCCAATATTGATTGAAAGTGGCATTCTTAGGAGACATTTTTGACATAAAGTTCAACACCCTCAACCTCCAGCAGAGGGTTAATGTTGGAAAAGAGGATTCAGGTAACCCCAACCCCTATATTAAAGACCCCATCAGGAACAAATGATAGCCGTAGCGTCCTCAGGGATCGGATAGCCTAAATCTCCCCGTGGATTAGGGGAGAGGGATGAGCAACCACAACCCATTGCACTGCAGTTGGGGTGGAATGTTTAAGGTTTAGAGAGTGGGCTTGGGCTTCACGTTTTAGGGCCATATTCTGGGTTTAGGGTTTAGGGCTTAGGGTTTTTGGTTCAGGGTAATTCTGTTTAGGAGAGGTCATCTGCACGAAAGCGTAAGCCGTATGTCCTGATCCCGAACCGGAAGCCCTGATGCCTGAACCCATCCCTGATCAGTAAACAGAAAGCCTCAAATCCCAAACCGGAATCTGGAAAGTTAGTCCTCAAAAGACACATTTACGCTTCGAGCCCTTCAGCATTTAAATCTTACACTCGAAGCCCTAGCCTCCTTAAATCTTAGAGTTCTTGTCCAAACTGCTGGCCCTAAACATTCCAACCTTCGAGGCGAAAAGAAGCTGTGGTGTTGCTGCTTAGAGCCGCCGGGTGGCGCGGCAGAGTTGGGGCCTTCCTGGTCTGGGGTTCAGCATTTGAGGTTTACTGGGTTGCTGTTTTGGAACTTATAAACTGAGTTACCAAAATGGGTATAGGTATATATGTATATAGTAATTCAAAGTGTTTCCCCAATTTGGTAATTTAGATTAAGTTCCCTAACAGCAGCCCAGTTTAGGATGAGGATTTAAGTAGTTCAGGGTTCAGGCGCAGGGTCTACGGTTTAATGCATGTAGCAATCGCTCCTAGGTCTGAGCAACCCACCATCAACGCCCCTGAGACTAGAAATTCCTCAAGGCTGGCCCGAATCCTAAGCCCTAAGCGCTGGACCCCAAACACGGCATGTTAAATCTAGACTTGCTGTGTTTCAAGCGCCATGTCGCAGGGAATTTCTGCAGACTGGAGCTCTGGAGAAAAGGCGCGATAAACAACTTAAGCCCCAGCCTTCCAACCTGAAACCCAAACCCATGCAGCTCAGGTTTCAGATGTACAATCAGGAGACTGGCGCTCCAGTTGGTTGCGCAGAGGATTCACGGCTCAGAGAAACATGAGAGCATCAGGGGTAGGGTGCTTAGGGTCATGTATGGGATAATGGAAAAGAAAATGGAAACTACTATAATGGGGATAATATAGGGGTATATTATATATGGGATTTATTGGGATAATGGAAAAGAAAATGGAAACTAGGATTCAGGATGAAACTGCTTGGGCTTTCGTGGTTTGGGATTTTGACTCAAGGTGCAGGGAGTATGGGAGTATGGCTCAGGCTGTAAGACTTCAAAATTCAGGGATTTCCGTTCAGCTTCTAAAGCTTCCGGATGAGAATATGGACCTACGACTCAGGGTTTGGGGGTAAGAGTGTTCAGGCTTCGCGAGATTTTCTGACTCCTGCCACTTGAGCTTGGGCGTCCATTTTTTTGCATTGCATCCTCCCTAAAGTCAGATTCAAAGCCTACGTGGTAGTTGCCCTGAACAGGGGGGACCTCAGCAGAGACCCCAAAATTTCATAATCCTTACTACAGGGGCCCGGAAATTCCCAAGGCTTAGGGTGAAAGATGTGACTGTTACCTTCTTGTGGCCGTTTCTCTTCATGTGTCCGCAAGAAACAGCTGTGACCCCAAGGTCCAGACCCCCTAACCCTAAACCCTAGACCCAACCCCCCCGACCCACGGCTCGAGCCTGAAGGTTGAAACTCAAATCATAAATTTCAATCCCTGAAGCCATAAAACTAAATCCCAAAGCCAAAAACCAAAACCTTAACCTTTAAACCTCAATGCTAGGACGCAACTGTAAGCCCTAAATCCACCCGAACAGAAACATTCAACACGAGGACTACGTGAGGGACGGGCTGCGCTATGGCGAGCTGTCAGGGGGCCAGAAGCACCTGATCCTTGGCCTGGATTTGGGGCTTACCTTGTTGGTTTAGGAAACAAGGATCAGTCAAGGATCAGTAGTCTAAACCCCAAACCCTGGATCCTTATACGCCTACTACATGCCCTTTTTGTACACTTAAGGGTGCCTAGGATCCCTGACCCACAAAAACAGCAAGCAGACAAGAACTCCCACGCAAACCAGGACTTCAGTGTGTGACACGCTATACCCCAAACCCCTCACCCAAACTCCTGAGCATCCCGCACCCCTTGAGTCTTGGTTGATAATCTTTATTCCGACCTGAGTCGTATTTTGAATTTGCTACTGTAGTGGTCCCATACATCTCCTGTGGTTGTAGCACTTGTCTGGTTCACCCACCAAAAAAGTGTTTTGCAAACTTCCTCTGTGCTCTGTACTGTGTTTTTCTTCAAGTCCTACCATAGACCTAATCAAACAGGATGTCAGCATGCACCCGGGAACCATGAAGCAGACGCAATCCCCAACTGAGGATCTACATCCTCCGATACTTTGCTCGCTGCCTAGCTGCTGATGCTACCTGCAGGGTGGTGCTGCTCTGCGACGAGCTACTAGGAGGCCACTGGGTTTGAACTTGGAAGGGGAATTTTGCCTTCTGTTGGCGTTAGTTAATTCTGATTTCTACCATTTCGACAGCTGCTATAACAATTACGAAGTGTAGAAGCAACAAGATGAGGAACAAATTGTTCGTCAGGTGAACCGTCGACCAAACAACAAGGACAAATCGTGAATGGCAGTCGCTGCACTGCTAACTGACACTAAGCCGTCTCTCCCGGGCTAAGCCCTAAAGTCCAAGCCCCAGGCGTCACAACAATCCTGTCTCTTAACGCCGAAGCTCTCTCAAAAGCAGTAGTTTTGCAAAGCACTTTCAAAGACGGCATGTTTTGCCCCCTGTTCCAGAAACTGCTCCAATTGCAGCCAGCAGAGGCCTGGACTACCTTCGACAGCCGAGAGTCCTGCGGATGCTCCGACGTCTGAAGAAGGCCAAACCAACCATTGCCTGCCCTCCCTTGAAAATGATTTGTGTTAAGATTAATGATTTTGTAAGGCTATATGGGTTATAGTCTAAACTCCAGTAAGGGGGGTTATATAGGGGATTATATAGGGGAGAATTATAGGGGTTATCAAGGGGGATACTAGGACTTTAGACTATAGCTCATGTCGGCTGGCAGTTTTGGGAGGGTCGACTGAGGGCTTATAGGCTCGGGCCCGAGGGTCCAGGGTTCAAGATGTAGGGTTTACGGAACTGTGGCTGTCGGGGTTTAGGGTGTAGGGTTTAGGGTTATTTGAAGGATTGTGTGATTCTACTTGTGTTCACAGGGCTGTTGCAGTCAGGATTTAGGGCTGAGGCTTCCCAATGGAATTCTCAGCACTAGGGGATTATTACGGAGTTTGAGAAAATTGTCTAGGTATCATCGCAGTTATGTGTGGCTTAGCAATTGAGCACATACATCTTTAGAAGGCATGCGCTAGTGTCATAAGTATCAATTGAACAACACATGTGCTTTCGCTTCTATATTCTTGCACCGGGCGCCCCCTAGAAGCCTCAAGTTTCGGGTTTCGGTTGTCATGGCAGGAAGGTCCTGCTATGTGGCAATCTACAGCCCGAAGTTCATGAACCACTCGGCCTTCTCACGCCTGTTTAGGGTTTAGGGCTTAGGAAGCGAAGAACGGTGGTGGATGGACAAAATCTTACATGAGCACGTGCATTAACTGTGGAACCCTGGTGGTAAATTATAGTGCTTTAGTAAATGTAGGGTCATGCAGAATCTCGTTCAGCACCGACAGCCCGCCTCCAACAACCCTAGGATTCCAGTGCTGCTTGGGGCACAATGTCACCATGTTAGAGTCCAAAATCCCCACTCGAAAGACTCCACACCTCAAACCCTGAAATTCTGAGCCCCAAAACCCTATAAACCGTATGCTCTCATCACCCATCAGGTTTAGGGTTCAGGGTTTAGGATTCAGGGTTTGCGGTGTAGGGTGTAGGGTTCAGGGTTTAAGGTTTAGGGTTTGGGGCCACCAGGAGCTAAGTTTGGCTGTTCTGTACATCTCCACTGAGCTCCACCAGCTGCATCTGGTAGCAGACGACTTTGCCTTTCTCCATGATGGTGGAATCTGCGAATTTGGCCCTGCAGAGGACGGCTCAAGGGGAGTAGTGTTCAGGATTTAGGTTTGAGGTTTAGAGTTTAGGGTTTAAGATTCAGGGTTTAAGGTCTAGGGTTTAGGGTACAGGGTTTAAGGGATGTAAAAGACTTTAGTGCTATCAGATTACCATTATATGGGGTGCAGGGTTTACGTTTTAGGATGTAGGATTTAGAGTTTTAGGCTGAGGGTGTAGGGTTGAGGTTCTCCCTGGACTCCTTCCGGCCTGCTGGTGCAGACGGAGAAGACTTCTACAACAGCAATTTCCATATTATAACCCGTATATGATCCCGCAATTATCATCCCGTTGCCTCACACCCACACTTTTCATTCCTGACGAAGCTCATCACCCCGCCAAGAACGTTGTTCCTCATACGGGGATGAACTAAGCAGGAGTACATGTTGAATGATAGGGAGCATATTTAGAGGTCCTCCCGTAGGAGTACATTGAGATTCTTTCTCGGGACATTTTTAGGTATCAAGAGGTCATCAGGGGCACCAAAGGCAGCCACTACGAAGATTCTGGATGCCGGATGTAGACTGTCTCCAAACCCAAGGCTTCTAGTCCCCCTTAAGTAGATAGAATAGGGAGTATATCGGGATCTTATTATAACATACCCATATGGGATCTTATTGTAACATACCCAAAGCCATATTCTATCTACTTAAGGGGGACTATAAACCCTGAATCCTAACCCTGAATCCTGAACCCTAAGCCTGAAACCAAACCTTACACCCTGAATCCTCAGCTCAGCTGAAAGGAGGTGATGGAGTTTCCAAAGCACCCAGCCACAAAGGATTATCTTCATCAGCTCCCCTTCCTGCACTCAGCGGAAGAATTAGGGGGCACTTTTGGTGTCTCAGTGCTTAGGGCGCCTTAGCTAGGGGTTTGGGCTTGTGGGATTTCCTGGGACCCCAAACCCAGAATCCTAAAGCCTCAAACCCAACACCCAAATGTAACCCCCCGTTCCTAAACCCTAAAACCCCTCAAGCTCTTCAACAGCTAACCTTAGGTAAATCCCCCCTGTAGTAATGGCTCCTTAATATGGAGTCAATAGGGCCTTAAAATACCTACAATAGTCCCTTGTGGTACCGATTACTGGGTGGGGGATAAACCCAAAGCTAGGGACATTAGGAGGGACCCCTAATAGGGACCCTTCATCCCATTACCATATATAACCCTTATATAGCCATCATATAACCCTTATATCCCTAGGTAGTCCCCATATTAACCTCCATAAGCTACAAGGGTCCCTATTAAGGGCCCTTCTAAAGTCCTTAGACCAAAGCTAACCTTAAAACTGCTAAGCCCTCATCCCAGGTTCAAAAGCCTTCCTGGCGGCCACAGACTGGGTGGAAAGCTTGCAGAAGCTTTTGACAAACTTGCAGAGGACTTAGGGTTTAGGTTTCGAGATTTGCGGTTCAGGGTGTAGGATTTAGGGGTTGGTGTGTTGAGTTTTGGAAACATTAAATGGCGAAAGGATTGCAATAGGCTACTCAGGTTGAGATGTGGGGGTTGGGGTACTCCGAATCCTGTCAGGTACAAGGGCTTTCTGGTTTGGGCTTAGGGCCTTTAGGGTGCCCATTGTCTTGAGGAAGTGGGGCCCCCAACCCAAAGCTGCAAAGCCTAAAGTCCAAGCCTGAGACCTGCTCCCAAGCAAAATCCCAGGCCTTGCTCAGCTTTTCCCCCCCGCCATCCGTTAATATTCGTATAGGAAGAACATGAATATAGAGGGACCTTCATATAGTTACCGTTCTCCCCTGTAGTCCTCATTATTCAAGACTTTAAGTTTGTTCCTTCATGTTTGTAACCCTAGGTTTTGGGTCCCGAACACCCCTTATTCAGGGCCATATTCCATGGTCTAGGGACCCAGATGCAAGGGTACAAACCGTAATGGTACAGAGGAAAACTTCCTGAGATTATAGCCCCTTAAGTAGATAGAATATGGGGTATATGGGGAACCTATCATAATACATCCAAAGCCATATTCTATCTACTTAGCGGGAAAATACTAGGTAGAGGGATCACCTACGGCTTTCAACATGAAAGCCTCTCCAGGACGCAGACCTCAACGCAGACTGGCTCTGCCCTGCAAGGCCTCCATGAAGCTTCGTAGAATCAGCTTAGCATGGGGACTACAACGGTTCAGGGTTTAAGGTTTCAGGTTTAGGTTTTAGGGTTTAGGCAGAAGTCCCGAGATGCACTGCACAAAGCTGCAAGCGCCAGGATCTGGAGGCAAGTACAAAAAGTTGAGCTTGGATGTTGGAACTTTACTTGTGCACCCTCAAACCCTAAACCCCTAAACCCTCAACCCGAAATCCTGAACCCCTAAACCCCTCAACTCTGAACTCTAAACCTCAATTCCTCAAAAGATTGTAATCAGGGCCTTGTGGCCCAGGATGCCGATTTTCTTATGATTCTGGCCTTGGTTTTAGGGGTCCCTATGTCAAGCATCCTGAGTTTTACGGGGCAGGCATGGACATGCCTGTTGTGAGAAGTAACTCCCCCTCTCCAGATGAAGGGTTGAATGTTAAAGATTTGGGAGCCAAAGCAAGGGCGCCAGGCTGGAGGGCGCTTCGGCCTTGGGGCGTGTATTTTCAGCTTGTCGGTTCATTTTCATCACGGCTTGGGGCCCAGAGTTCGTTAATTGGATGAAAAGGTTTTCGCAGCGAGCTGCAATGCACTTGGTTTGTCCGTGTTGGCTTGCATGTGAGGTCCGCGGTTTGGCGTAAATTGGAGGCAGGAAGATTGCGGTTACCGTAGATGAAAGCAATGCTCGCGCAATGTAGGAATGTGACAACATCATAGCTGATCATGCAGCCTCTCCGTGATGCAGAAGACTCAGGGTTGCCATGGTGTTTTGTCAGTTTTGTCTTGTTGGTCGTATGGTTTCAGCACAGTGCCTCACCCCTTTTCCCTAAGTTTCAAGCTTTAGATCCCAAGTCCAAGAAGCGGTGGAATCTGCCAAGGACTCGACTCCTCCAGGATGCGCTAGGAGGGCGATGCAGCTGGTTGACAAATCATGGGTTAAGGGTCTGGGTTGGTTAAAGTGATCAAAGGGTTTAAGGTTTAGGGTCAGGTTTTGTGTTGCGGGTTTTGTGGGTCTTGCGCCATGGACATTGTTCACGGCAAGTGTGCAAACAGACGTGGCTAATAATTCCTATTGACACTGGCAATGCTTTGCTTCCCTCCCTTGGCTTATTCTTAGTATTGTTGCCAGTATTAGCATTAAATTCGTTATTATGAATGTTATTGTTACTATTACTATTTTTTCCTATTATTCTTCTCATGATTCTTACGATTATTACAATTAATATTGCGATTAAACTGCAGGCCGCTGCCCAACACATGAGATTCAGGGTTGTGCCCGCCGGCCTGCTTAGGCCTACTTGATGCCTAGTGAAATCACGGATTAGGGTTGAGGGCTTGGGGAGTAGGGTGTGTGGTGTAACACTCTTGTTGCTTCTTCCTGCTGTGATCTAGATTGTTTTGATGACTATCAGGCCCTCTATGGTTTATTTCATTCGTGCTCATACTTTTCATGATCATTTTCTTTCACGTGTTCTTCATAGCGGTCCGCGCTGTATTAACTTGCCATTACTGCTGTTCCTCGTCTGGTTCCCTCTTCCTCGTTCTCGTCCCTTGCCTCCTGCTCCTGCTGCTACAACTGCCCTGCTCGTGGTCCTCCACCTGCTTGCTTTAAGCACTGTTTAGCAGGCCTGTTGCTGGAGCAAATCCAGCCTTTGCACATGGATCTAATGACCATGGCTACATTCAGGATATGTAGCTGTTCGTTTTTTTTTGACAGTCTTGATTGTTCAGCATGGGGTGATTGGGCGGCCACGTCTTTTGTTAGCATCATCACATGTCATGTAGGTTCGTTCTACATATCCGGAATAGCAAACTCCCAAGCATGCGGCCCCATCTGGAGCTTTCAGCGCCAAATCTGTCAGACTTAAGCTCTTCATGCAAACATATCAACGTAAACGCATACCCCGAATATGTAAGGTCTCTTATGGGGAATATTCGGAATATTCAACATTAGGGGTGGGCATGGGGTTTAAGAGTAACATGAAGGGGGTACGACTGAAGCCCCAAAACATCCTGCACCCGAAGTCCGGACTCCAGCGCCACAAAGGCAAGACGGTTATCATTGCCACCATCTCTCCGGCGGGGGCACCCGGTAAGTTTGGGTTTATAGGGTTCGACGGAAGTGTGTACTGAGGGACATGCTGTACTGTCACACAGGGTTCAGGTTGAACCTTGAGAGACTGCGGGGTCAGGTAAGCTAGGAATCCGTCAAGGTAGAGGTGGGGCGCGGAGTGGAAGTACCTACACTCCAAGTTGGGATGCTATAGTATATTGGGGTTATGTGATAATGGAAACTTAGTATATTGGGGTTATATGGTATACAGGAGATGAGGGGCTGCTGAAGCCTTACCTTGAACCCTTCAGGGGCTAGTTTGTGGATCTGTCCCATGTAATTTGTAGAAAGAATGGATTTGCTTCCCCGGCCGCTACTACAAATTCATTCCAGTTTTGTTGCGGCATTTTCTTGGCCCTATCGTCGTTGATCTAGTGATGCTATTGTCTTGAGTTTGACTATTCCAATGTTAGAAGGTTATTTGGACTCTAGGATCATATTCTTGCCGTGCCCATGTTTGGTGGATCATATCATCACTGGTTTACTCAAATTTAGTTTCGTGGTCTTTAGGTTTCCTGAGCGCCTTCGTGCCTTGCTGTCAGAGCCTCAACACCTGCTGGAAACTTGTTTTCTCCAGCTGAGAGGGTGCAGCGGGCAGTGTGACCGCATGACTGTGGTCAGATTGCAGGAGCAAGACTTCACGTTGGGAAAGTTGTCGGATTGCTTTGGCAAAGATGGCAACTTCACCATAGTCGTGGAAGAGCAATTCAAAGATGCCACCAGCAACCCAGAGCTCCCCGAGACAGCTTCAGAAGAGAAAGACCCACAAAGAGACTCCAGCGCTCAAGCTTCTGAATTCTCGCTGAAGCGAACCGAGTTCAAGGTCTGGGCTTCCCTGCTGTCTTTGTGGTCCCCAGTCTCTCAAAAGATGATCGCTGCGGACAATTTCGTGGAAAAACACAAAGGGGAGGTGATCATACGAGACTTCTCAGCCAGCGGGGTAGAGATGTTCCTTCGCTTCTTGTACACTGGAGTTGTAGAAGCTTCCCTAAGTATGCTGGTGGAGCTGGCCGCTCTGGCAGACAAGTACCAGGTCAAGAAGTTGTATTCGCTGTGCCTTGTAGCCGTTTGGGCCGGCCTCACACCGGAGCCTGCGAGGTCTTCGCAGCCGCGGATTTCTTTCAAAAGACCGCCTTGCGCACAAAGGCCTTGGAGAAGATCTGGATCCATCCAGCCAAGGCGTTGAAGCATCGGCCGGTGCTCAGGCCCGAGCTCTTGAAGGAGATCCTGGACTTCAATTTCCTGTGCATAGAAGATGCAGCCATTGTGCAGGTGCTTCGAGGTTGGGGCATCAAGGAAGACTTGCTCCAGCCTCTAGTGGAAGCTTTGGAGGCCCGGGTGCAGGCAACAATCTTTGAGTTTCAGCCTGCACGAAAGCCTGGCGAGTACTCCGAGAATTTGCTGTTCAACTTGTGGTCTCGCTATTGCAAGGCTGGGGAGAGGGGCGCCTTCTTGGGCTACTGTGTTGTTGTGACCCTCGGGCCGCAGCAAGCGGATATGCTCTCCGATAGAAGCCTGACCGAAATTGGGAGGTCTGGCAACATCGGCGGCCTCTGCCAGGGTTGGATCAAATGGGAGCTCCCTCACTCACATGTCTTTGTCATGGACCTAGGTTTCTCATGCAAGATCACTAGTGCAGTGTCGTTCCAGATCCTGTGTTCAGAAGATGGTGATGCATGGCACTTGGCTCACGAGTCAAAGGGACAAGACATTGCGGCCAGTGTCGCGCTGCCTTGCAAGCTGCCACTGGGCTGGGTGAAGTGCTTCAAGGTGCAGGTTCTGGCTGGTCAGATGCCTGCTTATAAGTGTTGTTTGCGCATCCGCGGCATCTTCCAGACAGACTGAGGCGCTCTTGTTGCACAGCTTCGTTAGCTTCCTCAATCTGCTGGTGCTGCATCAACTCACAATGCTGAAGCTTCGGCAGGGTTTGCGCCAGCAAGGTTGTGACATGACAAGTTGCTTGGAATTTGTGGCAGCAAAAGCCTGCCAGGTTTGAATGGACACTTGGCGCCAAAGATTTCTGAACATCATTGGCAACCCACAAAGCCAGGCCGAGGGTGTCGCATGCAAAGGACCAGGCAACATATTACTCTCATCCCGGGCATCCCCATGAAAGTGTGAGCAATCCATGTGCAAAAGTCCCATGGCAGCATGTTGTAGAGTTGCATATTGTGCCCTGCCTCAGGTTTTCTCAAGCAGTTTAAGAGCTTCTGAATCAAAATGCTACAGCTCGCCCCCCGAACTTCCAACTCCCAAACTCCAGGTCCCACAGCTGCGGTCTTTGGACTTCTTTCTTTAAGCTGCAAAACCCTCACCCACAAGACTAGTTCGAGGCCTTGGCTGCAGTCGAGGACGGGCTTGAGCACAACTGTCTGCTTTTCATGCACACATTTTCTGGCAGAACCCTATTGCATTGATGCGTATCTCCAGGTGATATTTCGTCACCTCAAGCCTGAAGCCGAACCAACCCTAAACCACAGAGCCCAAACTATACACCCCACCCTAACCCAACTCACTTCCAACCCTAAAACACTAAACCCCAAACCATACACCCAAACCCCAAGCGGCAACCCCGCAATCCCAAATCTAAACCGCAAATCCCAAACCCTGAGCCCCGAACATCAAACCCTCAACCCCTGACCTGCAACCCTGTGCCATAAGCCCTAACCCTTAAGAGGAGACGATCAGTGCCCTGAGTTATGCGGAGCAAGCTGCAGGCATTAAGAATCGGCCGCCCTGCCATGGTTTTGCTATGCTTTTTCCTTAACACACAGGGCCCAGGTATTGGGATTTAGCAGCTGGGACTGTGTTTTGGGCAACCAAAACTGCAGAATCCATAGAGGCAAATGGGCAGAACCTGCCAGAAGCCAAAAGAGCCTGTGCGTCATGACCATAGGAATCCTAAGCCCCAAACCCTACCAAATCATTGTCGTAACATATTTCTACAGACTTACCTACCTCCCCTTTTTAGGATATACCGTAGAACCATGTTTCCGGCACCTGTTTTTAGGAACGGCATCCAGGGTCCAGGTAATCCATAGTCTAAGCTCCCTAAAGGGGGGTTATGTAAGGGATTATATGGCTTTGGGGTATATTATAATAAGATCCCCATATACCCCATATTCTATCTGCTTAAGGGGGACTATAGTCCTGGCTATGCCAGGCCTGTGGCCTCCTCCCTGCTCCGGACCGCCACAGTGGCCTCCGCGGCGCGCGCAGCCGATGTCAGTGGGGGCCTTGGGGGAAGATAGGGGAGAAGCATCTGAAGAGAGTATACGGCCTTCAGGTTTGGAGTTTGGGAAGTATGTTATTTCTTAAATGCTCCCAACTTTCAGTTTCAGATCTAGGAGAGTCCCGCGCAATACCCCTACAACTCTCCAACCCCAAGCCGGAAGAACTCAAGATTCCAAGCCTTCAATCCAAAAATGTGAAGGCCCACCCCTGTACCTGACCATTCAACCCTAAGCTTCAAACCCTGGCTGACGTAAATCTTGCATCCCTTTGCACCCCGAGCCCAAAGAAGCGGTAATCCTCCAACGCAGCACACAGAATTCCTATTCAGAGTTTAGAAGTTAGGGTTTAGGGTTTAGGTAAAAGTCTCAGCCTTTCGTCTTTTTTAGTCAACGTAAAGTGGGGTTCCATGCACTTCGAGGGAGGTTAATGCCTCCTGAGACCTCAACCCTAAACCCTCGACCCTCAACCATGAATCCTAAAGTCCTAAACCACAAATCCTGAACCCCAAACCCTAAATCCGAAACCTTAAGTTCCAAACCCTAAATCACAAATCCTAAAACCGTAAACCCTAAATCTTAAATCCTGAAACCCTACATAACCCCCTTATGGCTCGCATGGTCCCTGCCTCCGTTCCCATCTTGGCAAAGATGTTTGCATATTCGAGTCCTTCCGAGTCGAACGCTTCTACTGTCACCCTACCCAGAGGGTCCAAGTACCAAATGATCAGATACTTGGGTTAAGGGTAATAGCAGTTGTAGTACAAGTTTTGGGTACGTATATGATTACTAGGCTCTGTGGGTGCTTCTTAGGTTTATATGAACCATACAACTATTTTCAGGAAGCTAGGTCTAGCTGTGGGCCTTCTGTTGCGAACAGGCTCATCCAAGTGTTCAAGGAAGCAAGTGCCAACTTGTCTACATAGGATTCAGAAGGACTGCGGGAGCAAAAAAGGAATGGAAGCTTATAGGTTTAGGGCTTCGATGGTGAAAGCCAGAATCTAAACTTAACATACACCTTAGGTGGACCCCCACCCTGTAATAGTGACTATGAGGGATAATAAGGATTATATTAGGGTCCTACTATGTTCCTATTATACCACTATTACAGGGTGGGGGGTCCTCCTAACATACACCCCTCTTTGCCGACTGTCAAGTGGTATACGCGGGGGGAGGCTCTCAAGGTATCTCCCTTACCCTCACGGGACGCAACCCCTGATTCCTCATGGGTACTTTGCTCGGATGCACATGTAAGGCCAGGGCCGACAGGAATTTACACGAATCATCCGCAAGCATAAACATGCGTAGACCCAACACCAATTTCGCGCAGAAGCTTACGTTTGCCATAGCACTGGCATAGGCACAGGAGTCTGAATCGTACGAGCTCCAAATGCCTGCTAACCTTTCTCAACCCTTCGTGGCTTCAAAATTGAAGCTGAGATTGTATATCATTGGTTTGAAGCTTCTACCATGACGATAAACATGTGGACGGGCCCGGACTAGAAATATGGTAGCTTAAAGAATGAGCGCTCTGAAGCCCTAAACCCCTACACCCTCAAGCCCTAAACCGTGGGGGGACCGTAGGCATCGGTGGGGACCCCCTTCCGCGATTCTACAAGGATCATGTTCAGAAAGTGCCATATGAAGCAGCAGATTAGTAGGCATAATAGTAAGGTGTATTAATACTCATGACATGTATAAAGCAAAAAGAAAATGCAAATTGTAACAACAATAGTGCTAGTAGTAATAATAGTAAGCATCGTACCAGTAATAATAAGAGTAATAACAATGAGAAGATTATACCGCCAGTCATCAATCACAACAATAGCAGTCGTCAGACTACACTCTTATGCTAGTGCAAACTTTCAGGGTCAGGGGAACCCAGTAATAATGAAATCGAAAATGAAACTCCAGTATATTGTTTAGGGTTTAAGGTTTAGAGTTTAGGGTCAGGGGAACTTAGCAAGCATACTTCTAACCCAATGGTCAACCTAATTGCGAAGTCCCCCTGACCCTCCAAGAAGCCTTACTGGGCAGAACTGGGGGTTCGTATCATCCGCCACGGATTGCCCAACAACCAAAATGTATAACCCAGACCCAGGATTAATAAACCCCCTCCCCATAATAGGGATTATATTAGGGATCCTTATATTAAGGCCCTTAAAAGGAGGGGGTTTATTAATCAGGGGTCTACATTAGGGGCCGAAAGCCCGCAAGGAGACCAGTGTTTGCCGTGTGTCCTGTTGGAGACTTTCTATTTGTTGACAACCGCAGACTTGTAGCCGGGCAAACGACTGCGAATACTTCGAAACCATGTAACCGCAACACCCCTAGCTAGGCCCTGAACCCTAAACCCTCGACCTTGAGCCCTGCAGCCTGAACCCTAAACCCTAAACTCTTAACCTTCGAAACGCTGCTGCAGAGATCCCGCGCCTATGATACCGCCTCCCTGAACAACCATCATGCGAGGGATGAAATCGATCTCCTGGGCTAAGGAGTTTGAAGCTTAGGGGTTTACAGTGTAGGGTTTAGAGTTTAGGGTTCAGGGTTCAGGGTTTAGGGTTTAGAGTTTAGGGCTTCGGGTTTATGATTTCATTAGGGCTTAGGGGTTTAGGGGTTAAGCTTTGCTGGATATGTAGGGTTATGATGAGTTTAGGGATATCATCTTGCCAATAATGGACAATCAAATGGAAGAGAACATGGAACATGAAGTGGATGAAGGCTTGTGGACTCACGCTTTATGCAGGCTGATTGTTTTGGAGGTTTGTAGGGTATCCTAAACCTCTGAACCCCTAAAACCTAAACTCTACACCCCAAACCCAACCCTGGGGTTTATTCAAGGCGTTCGGGATGAGGTTGTCTTAGTTACGGGTCTAGTTCTCATGGTTTTGGAGTTATCTTAGTCTGTTAAACTTTGAGCTTAGGGCTTGTATGATAGAGGGTTTAGGGTTGGGGGCTTGCGAGCGTGAATGTTGATGGAAGACACCCTGCACCACGTTGGTTTTGCATTGAAACCTACGATGGGCCGCTTCCCTATGACAGGGTTTAGGGTTCAGGGTTTTGATTTGATGGTCTGTTGCCAAACTGTAGCCCCTACACAAGCCCGTAGATTGCCCCAAGCTAAGAAGCCCGGCATAACCTCAAGCGCGACAGATCCCACTGTGACGAGTCATTCCGTCTCCGGGAATGCATGGCTCCTTTTTCGGGCATTACTGAAAGCTGGGAACTAACCTGGCCAAAAATATTGCGTCTTTTCTCTGAATCCTTACACGGCATTAACGTATAGTCCCCCTTAAGTAGATAGGATATGGCTTTGGGTATATCATAAAAGATCCCCATATACCGTATATTCTATCTACTTAAGGGGGGCTACACCCTAAACCCTATATATCCCTGTATAACCCATTCTAGTAGTTTCCATTTTCTTTTCCATCATCCCTATATAACCCCAATATAACCCTAATATTCTATCTACTTAAGGGGAACCCTAAACCCGAAACCCTAAACCCTAAACCCGAAACCCCAAGCCCTGCAGCTCTTTGATAGGCGCCAGGGCGATCTGGAACAGCATGCTCTCTGAGGCTTCCAGGGTTTAGGGTTTAGGGTTTAGGGGTTTAAGGGTTTAGGGTTTAGGGGTTTCGGGGTTAAGGGTTTAGGGTTTTCCAAACTGAGGCCACACACAGAGAGGGCTTCGGGTTTGGAGTTTAGGGCTTAGGGCGACAGCTTAGGAATGAAGGACTAAGGTGTAAGGTTTAGAGTCTAAGGCGGGACACAAGTCGTCCTTTGATAAGGCCTACGAAAAGACTTTGTATTTTGGGAGGAAGTGCCAAAGCCCTGCTTCACTCATTCAGCTTCCCAACCCTGAACCCTTAACCAAACAATCCTTGACCCCTACCCTAGAGCCCAAACCGAAATCCTGAAGGTTTGTAAATCGCCAACCCCTGACGTCCTGAAACCTAGGAAAAGCTAAAGCCTAAACCCTGAACCCTAAACCCTAGACCCTGTATCCTCAAATCCTAAACGCACCATCCTCAGCCCCCAAGCCCTAAGGTTTAGGGTTTAGACTTTAAGGAAAATTCCTCCACGTAATTCAGCTACAAGATCTAGAAGGCTTTAAGCGTAAGATTCCCTGAACACTAAATGCCTCGGAGTCCACACCAACTCCTAAAGCCTAAGCCCTAGAAGGGTTTAGGGTATGACCGGGTATGAAGCTCCGGGAGTCATGAACTCTAAAACCCAAAGCCCTGAAGCTTGAACATTGAAATCCCCTGCCCTATAACCTTAGGATTTACGGTTCAGGGTTCAGGGTTTAGGCTTCGTTGTTCAGGGTTTAGGGTTTAGCAAACCCTCAACCCTAATCGCTATGAACCCCTACCCCTTTTCACCCTTTCAAGTCCTAAACCCTAAACCCCAAACCCCAAATCCTAAACCCCTCAA
>CAJNIZ010046186.1:5150-16683 GCA_905231905.1 Symbiodinium pilosum | reverse complement strand
GAGGCCCATGGGACTTATTAACTACATTTTTAATTGAGATTATAGCCTACTTATAATTGGGGTAACCCCTATAAGCCCCTTGAGGGGGAAAATAAGTAGGGTTATAAGCCCAGTTATAAGTAGTTACTAAGTCCCATGGGCCTTCAAGTAGGGTTCTAGGGTTTCTAGTGTTTAGAGTGTAGGTTTGCAAGAGGGCCAGCTTAGCTTCCATGTATGTTTTGGAGGAGGACGATGTTAACACTGCCTTAAACCCTATAAACCCTAAATCTAAACCCTTACCCTACACCCCTAAACCCTATAAACTCCTAAAACCGGAAACCCCTAAACTCCTAAAACCTGCTAAAACCCTGACCCTAAACCCTAAAACCCTACGTCCTAAACCCTTGACCCTGAACCATTCCTGGTGTTCGGGTTTTTCACGAGCTTGGGTCGCGAGCGGTATGTAGTTCCCAGCACTCTGAGGGTTTAGGTTTTAAGTTTGGGTATTTCAGGTGGCGCAGGAATTCTTGCATCCTAATCTTTCTTAGCTTTAAAATCTAACACTCAACCATCACCCTTAAACCCTAAATCCAAGGCTGAAATCCACAAACCCTCATAAGATGTTCCGTTGATGGCAAGGCGTTTGGGCTCTGAGTTTTCGCAGTTATAACGGTTTTAGGGTTTAAGGTTTTTTGGGGGTTTAGGGTTTAGGGTTTCGGGTAGCTTCCTGAAAAACACCATTTTATGTAGCGCTCGAGCTCTTCAACTGACTTTTCTAGTTTAGACATACCGCATCATGAAACAAGTAGTTCATCACTCGCCTCCCCTAACAATGAGACCCTCCCCAATATCCCTAATGCAAAACAACTACTTTAGGAGGCCCCTAGTCCAGGATCCGCAACGCGATCCTTTGGGATCGGGTTTCGGGTCTTGGGGTAGGTGAAAAATTAACTAACGGGAGTAGAAGATGCACTAAGTCGAAGCTATCTATCCTATTGTAGGAGGCCCTCTAGATCCGCATCCGCAACCCGATCCGGGTAGATTGGGTTTCGGGTTTTAGAGTAGGTGAAAGAACTAACTAGCAAAGAGTAGTAGCCAGCATACACTAGCTCTACCCTATTGTAGGATTGTAAGAGGCCCCTTATCAGGCAAATTCAAGATGACAGAATTAACGCTCGAAAGTCATAGCTGGCAGACCTCGCAATTTTGAGCTATAAGCCGATCAATCTCGAGCGCTAGCAGCGCTGCTCACCAGGCCCTGGCATGTTGATGAGTGCGGTGGCCGTGCACAAGTGTGTCGCGCTTGGTGCCTGTTTCCGTTCTTGTTTTGCTTGCTTGTTTACCCGTGTTGACGACCAGACACTGGTCAAGACAGAGTTCATGGGAGAGTATGGTACATCCCGGCGAAGAACGTGCCAGCGTCTTGTCCTCGGTCTGCTTGTTTTGTTGCTTGGTTTGCCCGTCTGTTTGCTCGTGCTTCTTGCAGGGCTTTCGAAGCGCTTCAACGGCTCTCGGTGGCAGCAGAAAAGAGATCCGCGACTCGGGAGTGCCAGAATTCCCCCCGATGAGTCTTTGAATTTGCGCAAAGGGGCATCCGGGCAATATCCGCCAAGGCCAAGACTTTCGGATGCCCGATAACAGTTCACGCAGCATACCAACAAAACTCCAAAATGGCATGACACCCTTGTACGTGATCTCTGTTCTTCTTTCTTCTTCTTCTTCCTTCTTTCGCCTGCTGAGGCCGGGAGGCGGCCTGGCCGCACCCTGCGAGCCGGGGCTCGGATCTCTTTTTCTTCTTCCTTCTTTCGCCTGTCTTACGTCACAGCTACATAGATGCAATATTGCTGCGCAAGAGCGACACTCAGCCTCAAGCTCTGCAACGGGTCCCAGACCTCCCCTCGACCGTCACAATGGGAGCGGGAAGACCTCCATGGAGTCGAAGAACCTCGACCCAGCCTGCATGTATATGGAGGGCTGCTTGTGCGAAAGTTGCCGCCGCACAATCACTCCATCGCAACCGAAGGCGGGTTTTGAACCCGCTTGCGATTCTGGCTTCCTCCCTCCTCGCAGGTGCCGCACATGCCGGTGCAGATGCTGTCGAGCGGCTCCTACTAAAGCCCTAAACCCTAAACCTCGGCAAGTATCAGGATCCCAGACGGGATTTCAGGTTTCAGGATTTCGGGTCAAGGCCTTTTTCTGCTTCTGTATCACCCAAGTAGCACGCTCGGTGCTGCGCTAGCATTGCCACCGCCAAAGCCCTAAATCCTAAGCCCTTGTTGTTGCTGTAGCACTATTGAGGCTAGGGTTTCGATGCCTTTGGTATGCAAAATACGTAACCTTGCTTAAACCTGAGAAATTAATGTCTGTACAAAATTCATGAAAAATATTTTCTACTGCCAATTCAAAGGATAGCCTTTCTTGGGACCCTAAAATCCCAGGCAGAAGTCACCAGCCAAGCGTTCTGTTCACTCAGACATGGCCACCTTACCAAGCAATTAAACCATGTCTCTGGGAGTAGGAACTGCTTAATCTTCCTACAGTATTTAGTGTCTTTTTCTCTCAGCCCTAAACCCTAAACACGGCTCACCACGCTTTTAGCTGGACGGACAGAGACCTAACCGTAGACTCTAGAACCCTAAACCCTAAACGTTAAAACAAGCTAATGGCTCTGCAGTGCTTTATAGCTTTGCCCACCTTCCCCCGGACCCTAAACCCCAAACCCCAACCCGCCTATGTGAACTCTAGTCTAGACTCCTTGAAGGTGGGATTATTTCGGGTTTAGGGTTTAGGGTCTAAACTCCTGACAAGGGGGTGTGTTAGAAGGGATTATATAGGGTCGTATGATCGTGGATATTACGGCGGATATTAGGAGTTTAGACAAATGCACAAATGGGACTCCATTGGGTTGGTTTCAAGGTAAGTGGGGGATCTGCCTGGTTGGAAGCAAGCACACGGCTTAGGGCTTGGGGCTTAGGGTTGCTCATTTTTGCTGGTTGGAAGCAACAAACCCCCACCCCCCTTAATATGAAATACTCCCATTATGTGGTATATTATCACATATTGGGAATGTTGGATATGGAGGGTGTTTAATCTCAGGCTGAAGGGATTTGGGCTTGCGCCGTTGTCTTACGGCATCAAATAAGGTATGACTGTGAGATTTACTATTGCTCCCTGGCATCGTTCTTGTCATTCACAACAGCATTTCTATCATGAGTTCACACAGTTCATTAGTATTGCAAGCATTGCTGTCTACATTGCTGTCATTGTTCTTATTGTGCTAAGACTAGTCTTCTCATTGATAATGTTTTCTATGTTCACTAGATTGTCAGACTCAGCGAGCTCGACCTACGAAGGTCCCCAGAACACGGATGCTGAACATTGGGGTTTGAGGCGGATTGGGTTATGTGCCTCTTTAGGCGATAGCTAGGCAGTATATGGAGGTATACAGGGAATATTACCTCAAAAATATAAGATTGGATAGTAGAAACAAGTCTTGCTGCGCCTGGCTTGAACTTTTGGACTGCAAATCTTGTGACTTCTCTGGATCAATGTTAGGAATCCTTTATACTTTTTGGGTTGTGGGATTCTTTATATGTATGTAACAAGGATCCCTTTTTCTTCCTGAGGTAATGTGGGTTAAATTCTATCAACGTCATCAATTTTGACCTAAAGCACGCCATAGCCAAAGGTGAGGATTTGTACACCTTCTTCGCTGGCCTGCCCGCGCCTTTCCTGAAAGTAGTCGGGCTGCTTGGCGCTGGTGCAGCACTATAGGAGTATACAAGGGGCCGTGTGGGGTTCGGGATTTGGGGTTCAGGGTTTGCATCGGGTTTGAAGGCATTTACTTAGATGGCCGGGGAATTAGCTAAATGGCTGTTGATTCTGAGTTTTGCCGCTATGTCCCCCATGCAGCCCCTCATAATCATGTCTAGAAGCATCTAATTGCCAGCCCATCTAAGCAGCGAGTGAACCCCTTTTAGGACCGATGATAAGATAGAACTAACCGGGGAACCCCAGAAGCTCCCTATGAAAAACCAAGTAGTCTTTATACCTGGACCCCTAAAATATGTAGAATTATAACACTGTTGGCTGCTTTTAGGTGTTTAGGGCTATAATTTTGCATACTTTTGGGGTGCTGGTAGTGATTTTTGATGTTATATCTTGGCTTGGCTTGGGGGGAGTATGTACCCTAAACCCTCTTATCCAGAAATACCCCTGCTATGAAACCCCACATTCGAATGAAGGAGTTCTTGAGGGGTTTCCAGACTAGTTGGGCTTACCGCGGGTTAGTATAGGGAATAAGGGAATACATTGCCTTATTCCGCAAGGCTAGATTGACACCTGCTACTGTTAATGGAGGAAACCTTGCACTACGTTGGCCCCCCTAACTACTTCAGATATAGCATCAACTCCGTAAAAATGGTTTTATAGTCGATTATATAGGGGATTGTTGGAGTCGTTAAGAAGGGGATACTAGGAGCGTAGGCCCTAAACCCTATATGCGAAATCCTAAACCCTAAGCCCTGGGGCTATAAAGGAGGATATTCGGAGTTTAGACTATGGCTCACTTCCCTGAACCCTAAACTCTAAACCCTAAACCTCACTTGAATCCTTGCGGCTTCAGGGACATGAGGTGGTGGAAGATTTCTTGAACGCTAAACGCTAGATTGGGTTTCGGGGTTTAGGGTTCAATGCCCAAAGCTTAAACCCTAATCACTAGACGCTACTCTAATCCCAGGACAGTCCCTAAACCCTAAACCCTAAAACTCTAAAACCCTAAACCCTTAACCCTTAACCCTTAACCCTAGACCATTTCCTCCCATGAGCCAAACCTTGCCCTCCCCGCTGGGAGTGTCCCAAAGGTACCCCCCAAGAAACTCCAAGGTCCAGCCATTCTAAAGTTAAAGATCCCCCCAAAAATGACCCTGAAGCCCTAGGGTTTAGGGTTTAGGGTTTAGGGGTTTAGGGTGTAGGGTTTAGGGTTTAGGGTGTAGGGTTTTAAGGATCCAAAAAGTTAGACCCCTGATTAATAAGCCCCCTGCTCTTAAGGGCCCCATTCTTTGGATCTCCACTATAATCCCTATTAAGGGCGACCATAACTTGGTTGACCTTTGGGATACTTTGTATTTGTTCATAGGAGCCCTGAAGGCCAAAATCCTGCATGACCCTATATACCTATACCTTAGGAGCTATAGTAGTATAGTATATCTCAGGGTGTTCAAAAAGTGGGATAAAGCTAGGTGGGTAGAAGGATCCCTATTGTAGATTTTACTATATTGGGGCTCATTTCCTTTACTCCACCTACCTTCATCCCACCTTTTGAGGCCCCTGAGCATCTAGGGTCATGCAGGATTTGGTGTATCGACTGCAACACTCCTGAAAGGGCTCAAAAGGTCCAAACTTAAGCCCTAGATGTTCAGGGTTTGTTTTTTAATTTTTTTGTTTAAGGGTTGTTCAGGGCTTTGGGTTGAAGGTTTAGGGTTCAAGGCTTAGGGGTTAGGGTTTAGGGCTGAGGGTTTAGGGTTTAGGGTTGAGGGCTTCGAGTTGAAGTCTTAAGGGTTTAGGGCTTACGGTTTGGGGCTTAGGGTTTGGGGCTTAGGGCTTAGGGCTCAAGGGTTCAGAGTTTAGAATTTATGGTTTAGTGTTCACGGCTTCGGGGGTTTAGGGTTTAGGGCTTAGGATCTTGGATATTGCCCCAATCCCATTCAAAATTGTAGTCCTACCGTATCAATGACAACGTTCGACACGAGAGGGAAGTGGCACAGTGGCACAGAATGATTCCTGTATGAGCCATAATCTCAATTCCTGAAAGGGGAATATATAAAGGATTATGTGGAGGACCACTATAGGCTTTATTAAGGGGGATACTAGGAGTTGAGACTATAGCTCATAATATGGCTCCTTAGAAGAACCACCAGATCCCGCTTAAGAATTGCTATGTATTGCCTGGGGCCCTGTAGGGCCCCCATGTTGACATATTCTCCATAGGTGACTATGATTGGGTGGGGCAGAAGCCAACCCAACCCCTAAACCCTAACCCCTAAACCCTAAACCTTTCAGTCCTAAACCCTAAACCCCTAAACCCTAAACCTTTAAGTCCTGAACCCTAAACCCCTAAACCCTAAACCGCTTCCAAGGCCATCACTGCCAGGAGGTTCTTCCTGGAGGCAGCCTACTACGAGCATGGGCCGGGTTCTTACGAGCTGTACTTTAGGGCTGAGGGCTTAATGTTTAGGGTGTTTACCCTAAACTCTATACCCTGAATTTAGGATTTAGTGTGTAGGGTTTAGGGCCGGGTACAAGCTGTATAGAGGAAACCGCAGGGGGTGCTGTTTACGGAGATCGATGAAAGCTGAAGGTTCTAGGGTTTCGGGCGTAGATGGGATTGATTTAGAAGCACAAAAACGGGCCCACAACCTTAAACCTTCACCCTAGACCCTAGAACCTTTAGCCCTCAACCTTGAATCTTAAAACCTATAAACCATAAACCCTAAACCCTAAACCCACTGAAGACTCCATAAGACATCCTCACAGATTACTGTACAAGAGGAGCTTCTTAACACGGATGTAGAGAGCTGCTAACGCGCACCTTGTACATCGATGCAAAAGCTCCTGTTGTAAAAAGATCAATGTGAACTTGCCGGGTGTCCTGCAGTTCAGATGTAAATCATTGAAATTTGAATTGTTGCATAACCGTTCCTGGGTCCATGCTGATGCTTCCTCGCACGCGCACGCGCTGCGTGCCATCGCGGCCTATGCTTTCAGAAGTTGAAAGGCCACTTAGTCCGCTCTGCGTTGCAGACTCAGACATTATATCTCCGCGGGAACTAGAGTAAGTGGAGACTTCGCGCTTGGACCTTTAGAATCAGAAGAGGATCACGGCCTCCAGAAGACTTCAATGTGTGGTCCCTTGTGCGGAATGCTCATTGCGGACTATGGCATCGCCAGGGTTTAGGGCTTGGGGTTTGATTATTGTTTTAGGTTTCGGGTTTAGGCCTACGGTTTAGGGTTTAAGGTTTAGGGTCGAGGGTTTAGGGTCTAAAGCTGTAGGGTCTAGGGTTCAGTACTATTTCTGTAGGGTTAGGGAAGCTTTCGTGCATTTGCCGCGGTAGCTGCTGATATGTTCCCCAAAACGCCCTTAAGTATGTTCCCAGTCTTCACCGTTTTTGCAGTGGCTTCCCGAGTTATGAAGGAGCCCTAAATTCGAGAATCTTCAACCCTCAAACCTGAACCCAAATCCAACGCCCTAAACCCTAGACCCTAAACCCCCCTCCATAATAAAGTTGGGGTCCCCTTATTTTGGGAAACTAGCACATTTCTGGGCAGGTAGACAGCGGGTTTCTTCAGTGAAGGAAGATTAGCCTCCACAATCCCAAAGCTTGAAATCCCAAATCCAAAAGGTTGAACTTGACCCCGCAAATCGGAACCTGCTGGTGCCATTACCTGATATAGCCCCTGTAATATGTGCTGTTATAGGCCCAGATCTTGCTAAGGATTCCCCAAATCCCAAATCCACCCCCTGCCCCCCTCCCCTCCGAAAATCTTAAAGTCTAAAGCCTATAGGGTTTGGGGTTCAAGGTAGAATTCTCGAAGCTTTAACTCCCATATCTGACGCCGTAAATCCCAAGTCCCAAAATTCGACCAACAAAGTAATCCACATTTCCCGAACTCAAAACATCTTCCCGGACATTTCAAGGGAGCTGGATCAAGGTCTATGATTAGGGCGCAGGGTACCGAAATAGCTTAAGACTTCGCTAAGTGGTTAGCAACTATGAATATACCTAGCTTGGGGCTGTAAGGGCTTTTGCTCGGAATTTCGAACTAGTTCCCAGGATGTCCAAGTAAGCCTCAACAGGGCCGCCCCAACTGTCCTTAAATGGTGTCCATGTAAGTATCGTCTCCCTAAGGATCCAAGTACTTGATAACCACATACTTACCTCGGACTTGTGCTACAAATACTGTTCCCGAAATCCCAAATACCTGATTATTGGGTTCTTGGACCCTTAGGTTTTGTAGCCTACTTGGAAGCCCATGAGACTTAGTAACTACTTATAACTGGGCTTATAGCCCTACTTATTATAATCCCCCTAAATGGGCTTATGCGGGTTACCCCTATTATAAGTGGGGTTATATGCAGTGTTATAAGTAGTTACCAAGTCCCATGGGCCTCCAAGTAAGCCCTAAACCCTGAACCGCGTTGTTTGTGGTTATTTGAGCCATAGTCTAAACTCCTAGCATCCCCCTTAGTAACTAATATAATGCCCCATACAACCCCCTTTGAGCGCTATCGAGTGTAGTTGGGGTGTCAGGCAAGTCAAAATCCTTAAGCCCTTGATCCCAAAATCAGGCCCCAAGGGTTTTAGGGTTTAGGTTTTAGGGTTTGGGGTTTTTTCAGGGTTTAGGGTTGAGGGTTTAGGTTTTAGGTTTTTAGCGTTTTAAGGGTTTAGGGTTCAGGTCTTAGGGTTTGTTTTTGTTGGGGGGGTTTTGGGTTTTAGGCCGTAGGCTTTGAGGTGAAAGATGAAGCGCTCACGGGTTCGGCCTTGGCTTTAGGATTTGAAGTTTTTTCAATAGGTCTTAAGGTTTAGGGTTTCAAGTGTTTAGGGTTTAGGGTTTGGGGGCAAGCAGGCAATACTTGATATCTGGGGATTTCAGAAACAGGAATTGTAAAGGCCATGGAGAAGTGTATGCTTATCGCATACTTGTAGTCTTCATGGAAAATGTGCACTTTTTCACTTTTCCTCCTTGCGCCTCAGTGCCTGAGAAAGGTCTGGCGCAATCTTCGAACAGCCCTTGGAAGAAAGCACGCGCTGGCATGATTCGGGAGATACAGTTGAATAGTATGCCCTAAACCCTGAACCCTAGGTTTCAGGGCTTCGGTTTGAAGCTTTGAGCGCGCTGGGTTTAGCACTTTGGGTTTTGGGTTTGGGGTCCAGGTTTTAGGATTCAGGGTTTAGGGCGCATAGGTGGGGAGAGGGGCTTATTGAAATTCTAGCACGGTAAATTGGGGCATCACGGTTTGGCACCAAAGGAATCAAGTATGCCCTGCCAAGATTTTTTGTTGAAGCTTCCTAAGTGGTGCCAGTATGAATGCGGTAAGATCATCAATTTAATTCGTGTATTTAAGGGTTTTCCTCTGGGCTGAGGTCATGTGCTCTCTGAAATAGTTCACAGATTGAGTTCTCCCAGACCTAAACCGTAAACCCTAAACCCTACCTACACCCCAAAAGTATGTAAAATGTTAGCCCTAAACCATTAAAAACAGCCAAAAGGGTTCTAACTCTACATACTTTATGGGTCCAGGTAAACCCTAAATCCTAAACCCTTAAGCTTAAACCTTACTTGGAGGCCCATGGGACGTGTTAACTACTTGTAACTGGGCTTACAACCCTACTTCTAATCTCCCTAAAGGGCGTATAGGGGTTACCCCGATTATACGTAGGGTTGTAATCCCAGCTATAAGTACTTATTGAGTCCCATGGGCCTCCAAGTAAAGCCTAGCCTACGGCTTTTGCTCTTGAACTTTGCTGTGGCCTAGAGTTTGGCAGGGGCAGGACAAGGACCGTTCACTGTTGGGAATCAGCATGCACTCCAGGGTGGTTATGGAGTGGTTCTAGGGGTTATATAGTGGTTCTACAGGGGGTGATAGGGGTTATATATGGATAATGCAAAAGAAAACGGAAGCTACTATTTAGGGTTTAGGTCGTGAATAGTTTTGAAATCCAGGGTCCCGCTTACGAACCTTTAGATACGATGTACGTATTATACCTGGTGCCCAGAAGAGGAACCGTCATTATTTAGAATCCTAAGCCTGAACCCCAAGTCCAAGAATTTCTTATGTTGCTTCTTGAATTATACTGGGCAAGGAAGGCCTGCCAGGGCTGCACAACCGGAATACTGTAGCGAAGGATTGTTAAAGCAAGGCGAATACGGGGTGTACTTGGCGGCCCATGGGACTCAGTAACTACTTATAACTGGGATTCTAACCCTATGGGTACTCCCTATAAGCCCTTTTAGGGGGATTATAAGTAGGGTTATAAGCCCAGGTATAAGTAGTTACTAAGTCCCATGGGCCTCCAAGTAGGGTTTAGGGTACACCAAACGAGTAATTTCCTTCAGAAGTGTTCAAGTCTTGGCCACTCACTTAGGGGTACTTGGAACTATTTTTCACTTTTCGCTTATTATAATCCTAAGGAACAGCCAAAATTACAGTTTTTAAAAGGGTTCCAAATTCTCCATAGCTCAGGTTTCACAATAGATTAGCTTTTTACTTGCTGGGCTACCTCCATGGGATCCTACTTGGAGGCCCATGGGACTTAGTAACCACTTATAACTGGACTTATAACCCTACTTATAATCCCTCTGAATGGGTTTATAGGGGTTACCCCAATTATAAGTAGGGTTATAATCCCAGTTACAAATAGTTGCCAAGTCTATGGGCCTCCAAGTAACCCCTGAAACTGCCGGCATTCGTGTACATCGGAGTCGCTTAAAATGATCTTCAAGCTATAGTCCTCAAACTTGAAGCGCGCACCTGAAACCTAGATCCTAACAAGTCCCCTTTGAAAGTATCCTTAAGCCCTAAACCCCTAAACCCTAAACGCTAACCCTAGCGTAAGGAGTCCCCATCTATATGGTAGTTTCCCAAAGTAAGGAGACCCCAATATGGACCCCAAAATGCTATAATGCTATCCCATATCCTTTAGAAATCGGATCCCCAAGCCAGGTGTGAATGGCAGCGGTTTCATGATTGCCCACCACCTTGCAGATCAGCGTGCCGATCTTAGGCCAGACAAAAGGCTTTAGGGCATAGGGTTTAGGGTATAGGGTTCGGGGTTTAGGTTTCAGGGTTTAGGGTATAGGGTATAGGGTTTAGGGTATCAGGTTTAGGGTTTAGGGTCTAGGGTTTAGGTTAGGGTATGGGGCTTAGGCTTTAGGGTTTAGGGTCTAGGGTTTAGGTTTTAGGTTATTGGGTTTAGGGATTAGGGTTTAGGGTTTGGGGCTTAACACAAGGACCCCCAGGTTTTCAGAAACCCCCATACTCCTAGTATCCCCCTCAATAAGCCCTGTAATATTCCCTATATAATCCCCATATAACTCCCCCTAAGGAGTTTAGACTCTAGCTCATATGATGTTGAGTTTGTGTACCTGACCAAGAAGGGTCTAGCAAGTAGAAATCTGCAGATTTCGGAGGGAGGAATTTCTAGCAGAGGAGACTACTGCAAAGGCTGCGCAGAAACTACGTAGGCCATGTTTCCGAAATCAGGTATCGTATCCCAAACTTACTGGAGATGTACCCTAAACCCTAAATCCTAAAGCCCTAAACCCTAAACGCGGCATTGCACTTCAGTTACCCTGGCAAGGCAGTGGTTTGCAACCCGAGGCGCCTAAAGAAAAATGCTTCAAAATGGGCCTTGGCTCACATTGGGGACCCCCTATATAGACCCAAATATACTATAGTCCTTACTATAGGGACCCCCAAAAAAATACCCCTAATTTTGGGAAACCCCCACATGGTCATGAAGGTGACGGGTTTAGTGTTTTGGATTTAGGATTT
>CAJNIZ010046185.1:7601-28289 GCA_905231905.1 Symbiodinium pilosum | reverse complement strand
CCTATTTTTTGGATCCTTGGACCCTAAACCCTAAACCCTATATATACCCCTGTAAACCCCTTTAAAGGGACCCTACTATTTGGGTCCTTGGACCCTCAGGGGACATTTTCGAACCAAATAGCACAGCTGGGATCACTGGCGTTGTCTTGTTCACCTCAGGGTGCCGGGTTTCGCGTTTACGTATACGTCTTTTTTAGGGTTTAAGGTTTAGGGTTTAGGATTACGGGGTTAGGTTTTAGGGTTTACTGTTGAAGTTCAATGGTTTAGGGTTTAGGGTTTGCTGCTTTCTCTTCAGGGCTTAGGGTTTAGGTACCCCCAGAAATGACAGTTTGTGGAAGGGCCCACACGTCACGCAGGATTTGTGACCCTGTACCTCCAAACCGTACCTTTCGGTGCATTCAACGTCCAGTCCCTTATCTGTTTCATATTTGTGTACCCTATCCTAAGCCCTTAACTTTCTTAAGCCCTAAACCCTAAAGCCTAAATCCTATTCTGTACCCTAAATACAAATCCTCAGACTGAGATTTTAGGAGGTTCAGAACCACGTTCACCATCATCCCTGGGTGGCTGTTAGGGACCTTGAACTAACTTATCAACTTAGGGGTTAGCTTAGGGTTTAGGGTTTAGGGTTTAGGGGGTTAGGGTTTAGGGTTTAGGGTTTAGGGGTTTAGGGTGTAGTCTTACTATAGTAACTTGGTCTTAAGTTCCTTAACAGCGGCCCAGATACTTCAGCTGGCAGTCTCATTTGTGCAGACCCTAAGGGTACAGAATACAATGTGCATATGCTTTGGGATCATTCTAAAAGAGGTTTAGGGAGTATATGGACCATTGTCTACACTCCTAGTAGCCCGCTTAATAACCCCTATAGAAATCCCCTATATAATCCCCCATATAACCGACTATTGCTCATATGAGAACTTGCATATTTGGGACCCTTCAGGCTCTGGAATTGGACTTATACTAGGAGGCAAGAACGTCAAAACCTAAACTAGAAAGCCTAACCCCCCCTAAACCCTAAACCCTAAACCCGAACCCTTAAACCGTTTTGGGTAAACCCTAAACCCCTGAACAGGCCGCAAGGCCTCAGACCTTGAAAGCCCACACTTCAAAAGGTCAGGAATTCGGGTTTAGGGTTTGGGATGTAGGGGAATTAGGGACGATGTGGGTTTGGGGTTGAGGTCTTAGGTCTTAGGAGTTCGCAGGTTTAGGGCTTTGGTTTCAGAGCTGAGGGTGCTACACCATGAGACAAGGGTTCAGGGTAGCCTCCCGAAGCCCTAAGCCCCAAAACCCTAGACCCTGCACTGTAAGCATCCATGGTATGCTCGGAATTCCACGAAGAGGCATGGCTGTTTCCTCAACTAGTGGTACCTAATCTCTGAACCCTAAATCCTAGTCCTAAACCCCACACCCTAAACCCTACAACCCTAAAGCCCCAAAATCCCTGAAGCCCCAAACCCTACAACTCTACAACCCAAATCTGAAACCCTGAACCCTAAATCCAAAAACAGTAAGCCCAATCTGGAAAGAACAAAACATCGGGGCAATGAGGACATCAAGGGATCCAGCACTCCCGTATGATCAACAGTCTGAAATCAGGGAGTTTTCCTTTGTACCCTTAGGGTTTGTACCCTGGGGTTTGGGTCCATAAGCCATGGAATCTGGCCCTTAATAAGGGTATTTGGGACCCAAAAACTAGGGGTACAAACATTAAGGGTACAAACTTAAAGTCTTTGATAAACTCCTAGTCCCCCTTAATAACCCCAAGGTTTAGGCATTAGGATTTGGGGATTAGGGTTTAAGGTCTAAACTCCAAGTATCCCCCTTAGTGAGCCCTGTAGTAGTTTCCTATATCATCCCCTACATTAACCTCCCCCTTTAAGGAGTTTAGACTATAGGTCATATGATCTATGGGAGTTGTGTCTTGGGTAATAATCAACCGGCCTGAACCCTGAACCCTAAACCCAAACAACCCTAAACCCATATAGGGTTTAGGGATTTAGGGTTTAGGGTATAGACCCCTTAAGTTGGTAGAATATAGGGTATATGGGGTGTTAATCTAACATACCCAAAGCCATATTCCATCTACTTGAGTGGGACTAAATACCCGAAAGCCCGAAACCGGGATGCAGCCCAGCTACTGTACGGGTGACGCATTGCAGCTGCCCTAAATCGAAGTTCGACACCTTGAGAGGGCCCCGGGTCTAGGGTTTAGGGCTTACCTGGACCCCAAAAGTAAGAAAAATAATAGCCCAAAACCCCCAAATATAGCCCGAAAGGCCATTATTCTACATACTTTTGTGGTTCATGAAAGGTTAAGGGTTTAGGGTTTTGCTGAAAAAGGTGGGGGGGGGGTGGGGGGATGAGGCGCACCTGAAACTCTGGTATCAACACCTCTCCTCTTAAAGTCTGTAGATATTTTCAACTCTTGGGCCTTTTAGTTTATGAAGAATATCTACTTTGGACGCTGAAGCCTATGAATATAGTACCTACTTTTCTGGCCATACTTTTGGGGCCCTGGAGTAACCAACGTACCTATACCAAAACGGGCTTTGTACCTTATATACTTGGTTATCTTTACCCTTTTTGTAAGGCCTACTCTGAACCCTAAAACCTAAACCGAGGTTACTCTAGGTAGAGTTAGGACTTCTCTCAGGATGTACGGGTATCATCGGGTTTAGGGCTTAGGTCGACTTTTCGTTAAGGGACCAAAGTATAGAAATAGTCATATATTCCCGAAACCTTAATAGCGATTCATGGTATGAAAATCCCAAAGTATATCAGATGTAGTCTAAACTCCTTATATCCCCCATATTACACCCCAAAATGCTCCCCTTGAAGGAGTTTAGACTACAGCTCATATGAATCTTGTACTTATGATGGACTCTTAGGGCTAGGGTTTGCATGTCAAACCCCTAAACCCTAAACCCTCTGCCAAACGACTCATTGCTTGAGAGTTGCTGCAAGAACTTTGTGAACCTAAGTTTAGAATGCTGCACAACTTCTTGGGTTTATTGTCCCCCCGTAAGTTGAAATCGAATATGGAGTATATGGGGATCTCATTATAATGTACCCAAACCCTTTTTCCATTTACTTAAGGGGGACTATAGGTGTACATACAAAGTCATGCAAGATTTCATCCATCAAATTCAGCAACTGGCGGTTAAGCCTTTTAGGATGATCCCCGAAACTACAAACAACCGCCTTGTATACGCACCTCTACCGAAAAGCCGGACATGGCAGATTCCAGCATCGTGGGCCCAATCGCCATCAACGACGGACATGCGTGCATTCCAAGTTGGATTTTTTCCTAGATATGAAGGCCCTTAAACCCCGAAACGCCCAACACTGACTTTCTGCAACCCTAAACCATAACCCGGCTCAACCTCCTAAACCTTCAACCCTCCAAACCCTAAACCGAGTGGCAGCAATGCTCCGCACCCTCTTGGCGTGGTACAACTCCTCCAGCGCCTGACCGGACCCCCCGATCTTCAGTGGAGTTTACCTGGACCCTGTTTAGGGTTTATAGGGTTTATAGGGTTTAGGGTTTAGGGTTTTTAGGGTTTAGGGTCCTAGACCCTCCAATGTAGTTCCTTTTTGGGTTTGGTGTGGTGTTTTGGTTAGGACTCTTATTAGGACTACCAAAAAGGTACTACATTGGAGGGTTTAGGTAGGGTGTTGAGTTGCCACGGTTGGGGCTTAGGGTTTATAGGGTATAGAGTTGGGGGGTTAGGGTTTAGGGCTTAGGGTTTAAGGTTTTGCGTTTGGATTGGGTTGTGGCTTTCGCTGGGTTACGTACTTCATCTGGGAACCTGTCACATGAAACTGGAACTTCGTTTTCATGCGCCACAACAGTATGATTCCTGTTTGGAAGACGCCGAAGAGACTATACCACCACTCTACAGCCCCCTAAAAGGTGTACTTATCAAAGATCTAATGTGGTATATTTTGCTGATTAAGAAAGCCTTCTCCCAAGTACGTCAAAAATCATATACTTATACTATACCTAGAACCTGTATTGCAGTTACTGTTACCAAAGCCCCAAGTACACAATTATTGGCTACACGGACCCTTAAGAAACCCCTAAACCTTAAACCGCACACCCCGATGGCCCAATCAAATGCCCCGCAAAGCCGACAATTCGACCTCTCCACCCAACAACATAAAAACCTACACCCTGAAACCTTAGCCCTAAACCCCCCAAACCCTCAAACCAGAACCCCAAAACCACATCCCTTACGTAGGTTGGTGGTCATGTACGTATGGTTTAAGGGTTTAGGGTTTCGTGTGCAATTCTTGTTCCCTAAACCCTAAAGCCCTAAACCCCACTTCCTAGGTAAGTACCCAACACAGCCAAACCCTGAACCCTAAACCCTAAACCCCAAACCCTAAACCCTAAACCCGCCCCATATCCAAACCCCTGCCTTCCACTGGCCCTGGATACTGGCGCAATCTTTCGCAGCCGGGTAGTCCTTTAGCAGAACTTGAGCCCCTACGGTGGATACTAAAATGATTAAGGTTTATAGGTTAGGGTTCAGAGTACCATAAACCTTCGGAAGTATGGTAATATAGTATATTACGGTCATGCAGGATATTTCATATCAGCAGTAACGACAGGTTGGCTTAGGTCGTCGTCTGAAGGTTTTGCAGTGTCAGGCTTCATTGATTGCAGCTTTAGCGTAAAGGGTTCAGGCTGTTATCCTGTTTTCTTACTATGTTGTTGCATGGAGGGGGCAATATAGGCCTTTGTAGATTGTCCAGCTCGTCTTCGTTTCCTAGACCAAAGTCCTAATCAAACCTTGATTCCTAAGCCCTAAACGATGTAACTGCATCAAAAACCTGAGCCTGCTAAATGGCTTCAAGTGGTATCTGGGGTTGCTGTACAGCTTGCCGTTGATGCAGCTTGTAGGATCTTGAAGATTGAGGTGCTTCTGCCTAACCCCCGGACGATGTAGACCAGATGGCATGCAACTCCTCGGCAACGGCGTTCGTCATTCAGAGAATACCCTAAGCTCCAAACCCTAAACCGGGAAGCGTAAAGAAAAGGGCTTCCAAAAGGGTCAAGAAATTTGGAAGAGACTTCCTTCATCTGCTACGCCTGCCAAACTGTATAGAGATGCTCCTTGGCGGCTCATGCGTAGAGAACCTGCATCTTCAGCAAACAGCAACGGAACCAACCCAGAGTCCCAAGTGCCCAAGAATACCATAGTCTGAACAGTTTTGGGGACCTAAAGCCCCAGTATTTGGGTACCTGGACCCTCCAGTAAAGGGGCCCTAAACCCCATACCCTTGGAAGCCCGGCTTAGGGTCTAGAGGATGGTTATCTCTGAAAAGGTTCCAGGATTGCAAGTAGAATAGCCTTATGCGCGCACTTCAGAACAGCAACCCACATAAGTGGCTGGGCCTAGAACCCTAGACTCCACCCGAAATCCTGAGGCCTGAGCCACCCCTAAATCCTAAACCCAAATGCTAAACCCTAAACCCAAAAAGCTTGGAGCCTGCCAACCCTAAGCCCACAAGCCCCAAACCCACCAATAAGAATTGCAACTCAAGACCAGAATCCAGCATCAGCATGTCCAAGAGGTCTTCCTGAAATTTAGGGTTTAGGGTTTAGCCTTGAGGGTCCAACTACCGATATAGCATGTAATTTAGGGTTCAGGGTTTGGCCTTAAGGGTCCCAGAAATCAAATCGTATGAAATTTAAGCCCTAAACATTAAACCCTAAACTTTGGGCCCAAAGTACCTATACACGAAACCATTGGGCCCAAATTATCTATTATTTGAGTACTTGGACCCTTAAGGAAACAACAGGATGCCGAGGGTGGAGCGGGGCGGCCAACTGGACACAACATCAAAACTCGTGTTTGAGGGTTTCAACCTTGACGCTTTAGGGGTTTGGGGGTTTTGGGTTTGGGGTTTCAAGGTGCCATGTGGTTGGGAGCCAAAATCTAGAAGCTCAGCAAAGAATCAAAAACACGTTTAAGCAACATATGTTCGGGATGCGGGTATTCTTATCAGCAGCTGGGAGTCTTGACTGCAGTGATCAGAGCCCCTCGCCACACAGGCAAATGTCACTTTGCCACTCAGCCCTAGCTGGAAACCCGAGTCATCACGAACAACCGTACTGCAGGATCGCTCAGGACGCACATATGAAAGCTTTAAGTGCAAAAAATCAGTTCGTAGTATTTGGGAATGAAAACAGTATGTGGGTCCTCCAGGTAAGGATTGTCAGGGAATGTCGAATTACCGTTGATAAACCATTCAGATTTCTACATCAAAGCAAAGAGGGCTTCTTACGGCTGCATGACGCGGCGCTGGCCATCTCAGATTTGTTTGAGGATTTGAGAGTCCATAAACAGCTCCCATGATGCCGTTTGTCCTATCATGTTTGACATGCCTTGTTGATCTTGAAGCACTTGCAGACGTAAACCCTAAACCACACCCTGAGCTGACCTAAACGTTTAACCCTTCACTTGCAAGGGCTTTTCTTGATTGCGCCCAAGCAGCCTGCAGCAGCTTGAACTGCTTCTCTGCGCCTTCCCGTGTTTGCGAGTAGCAGCTGTCAAAACCATCGCCTCTGTTCAAGTGCCGGCTTTCAAGAAAGAAGGCTTTGGAGACTCGGAGGGGAGGAGGGGAAGAGAGAGAGAGAGAGAGAGAGCTGTATGTATGTATATACATACACATACATACATACATACATACCTACCTACCTACGTACGTACGTACGTACGTACGTACATACGTACCATACCATACCATACCGTACCGTACCATACCATACCATACCATACCATACCATACTGTACCATACCATACCATACCATACCATACCATGCCATAACATACCATACCATACCATACCATACCGTACCATACCATACCATACATATATACAGTATACATACATACATACATACATACATACATACATACACACACACCTACACACATACACATCTACACATCTACACATAGACACACATGCACACATACACGTACATATATACATTCAATACAATACAATACAATACAATACACTACAATACAATACACTACACTACAATACAATACAATACAGCACAAGACAATGCAAGACAGTACAATGCAATACAATACAGACACATCTACGTCTATATCTAGAAATACATCTACATATACATATACACATACATGTCCACATACCGGGCGGGAAATCATATATATATATATAATGGGGGCTATGGATTGTCTGGGGATGATTGTCAAATTCTGCGAGCTTGGGAGATTTGGAGGTTCCTTTTCTGGGTCACAAGGTCCCTGCGACTTTTTTGCAAAAGATGTGGGAGCACCAACTTGACAAACACCTCGGTTGGTTCAGTTGAGCTGTAGTCTAAACTCCTAGTATCCCCCTTAATAAGCCTTATAGTAGTCCCCTATATAATCCCCTATATAACCTCCTTTAGCGAGCTTAGACTATAGCTCAGTTGAGGTCACATTTAGGAGAAAAAAGCCACCTGCGGGCTTCGAGACCTACCTGGACCCCAAGTCTTATGGTTTAGGGTTTAGGGTTACCTGAACCCCAAAAGTATGTAGAATAATGGCCTCTTGGGCTATATTTAGGGGGTTTTGGGCTATTACTTTACCTACTTTTGGGGTCCAGGGCTTGACAAGCGGGGTTCCGTGAGCTTTAGGAGGGACTAAGCAGAAGTAGTCTGAGTTGCAACTTTTTCCCTCAAGCTCGAACCATAAACTCCAATATCAGCCCATGTATCCCTACGCATTAGGCGAAATTCCCTGCATGTAGAACCCCGCGGATGTTCAAGTTTTTAGGGACCTAAAGGTCAAACCCTGCAATCCCATATACAGCGCGCCAGCACTGCTTAAGAAAGCACTGGTTGAGAAGTTGAGGGCTCTGAATTTTGGAAAGTATGTACTTTGGGTAGAAAAACAACACGCTTTCTAGCTAAGAAATTGAAAGGCCTCAAGTGTCCAGTCTCTGTTTCTTAATTCGGCTGTTCCTGCCGGCTCTCAAATTCTTAGTTCGGGGTCTGGGGCTCTCGATTTCTGAGTTCTGGGGCTCTCAATTATGGTTATTGCTTATGAGGACTTAGAACTCCCTTGGTATTTCTGATTAAGACTTTCTTGATTCGGGGTCGGGGGCTCTCAACTTCTGAAAATTTTAGCAGCCGAGCGGAGGTGCTGGGAAATGCGCATGGGGATTTGAGCCCGAGCCCGCGTGGCGCAGAGTTCCGCAGACCTCCTTTTCAGTCCTAACATGTCTTAACACACCGTAGAAGCCCAGATACCTATTATATTGGGTTCCTGTCCTTAAGTCCCTATATAAATTTATACTATCTATAACCCAAGGACCTACTATATGGGTACCTGGGCTTCTAGGGACAGATCTTCCAATTCTTAATTAGCAATACCGCAGGTCTTCTTTTTCAGCCCAGCCCCCGACCGAAGCAAGAAGTTGAGAGCCCCAGAGCCCGAATGAAGAGATTGAGAGCCTCAAACCCCTAAACCCTAAATCCTAAACCCTATTCAGGAATTGATAGTTCCGCAGGTGAAAGTCAAACACATTGTTTTGGGGTTGAGGGTTTAGGGCTTAGGTACAATTATAGAAGATTAGCACTTGGTCTTGTGGTATAAGCTGTGGCCGTGGATGGCAATTTTTCAACCCTTAGTGGTTCGAAGCCCGGCCACGAAAGAGCTAAGAAACTGAGAGATCTCCGGTCTTGAGTAGCATGGAAAATGGGGAAATGGAAGTTCAGAACTTGAGCGTCCTTTGGCACGGGCAACAGAATTTCTTAACCAGCCCTTGCACTGTAGTGAGAACCCCTGTATGTAGGATTTACGGTTTAGGGTCCCCGTAAATTTCCTCGGACGCCGTCCCAGCAGCACTTAGGGTCGTTCACCGTGCCCGCCAAGAACAGCTCTTCGCGCGGCAGACCGGACCGGCGTAGTGCTTCGCTCTGAGCCTTCCTCAGCTTACAGCTTACAGGGCTTTGGGGGTTCGGAGGTTTAATTTGAGTTTTAAGGTTTAGGGCTCAGCATACGGCTTGCAGGAGGTTTTAGGGGTTTGGGAGTTTAAGGTTCAGGATTTAGGGTTTGGTGGTTAAAGGGGTTTAAGGGGTTTAGGGAGGTTTGGGGCTGGCTTAGAGGTCTAGGGCTTAGGGATTTAAAGTCTAGGGGTTTGGGGGTTTGGAATTTAGGGGGTATAGGTTCAGGGTTTAGGGATTTCGGGTTAGGAATTGAAGGGTTGGGATTTAGGGTGTACATACAGGTTCATGGGAAGCCTCAGGGCCATACCCTATAGCCATAACCTCTAAAAGGCTCACCTGGACGGCCCAAATTCCCCGGAATAACTCCTATACAGCCAATCTCAGCTGTGATTAATGGTGGATTTCAGGTTCAAGGTTTATAGCTTAGGGCCAGGGCTTAGGGCTAGGTTTAGAGGGTTTGGGGGTTAAGGGCTTAGGGCTAGAGCTCAGGGTTTACCTGGAGTTCAAAAATAACTGTCTAAGAGGCCATTGTTCCGAACGCTTGGGGAGGTCCCCATAGGGCTTGGGGTTGAAGACTTCGGAAAGCGACTAAACCCTAACAACCCTAAACTGTGAGAGGGCTTGGGACTCTAAACCCTAAACCCTGAACTCCCCTGGATCACTGCCCACTAGGTTTCAGGGTTTCGGGGTTCCTCATGCGGCTCACCCCGAAGCCCCGGAATCCCCGATACTTGAGAAAACATCAACCCTTTGGCCCGAACCTGTAATCCCCAATCCCTGAAGCCCCAAATCCCCAAACAACCCTACAAGTTGCCCGAGACGACCCATCATCTCTACACCTCTACTGCCTTAAACCCAAAACCCAAAACCCTAAACGCTTCTCAGCCGTAAAGCCTAAACCCTACCTCCTTAAGCCTGCAACACGCTTGTTGCTAGTAGTGAATGGAGGAAGAAACCCCTAAGATCCTTAATTTACTGTAATTCCTAGGGTTTGTAGGTTTCTGGGGCTTTGGGTTCTAGAGTTTAGGGTTTAGGGAACGTAGGGTAGGGTGGTGCAAGATGTGGTCCATAAACTTTCCTTTTCTTTCTCATTCCGTCAATACCGGCCCGAGGAGCGAATCCTCCACCATATACTTTTCGATTCCTTCCTGGAAATCTGCACCCTAACCCCACAACCCTAAACCCAAATTCTAAACCAATACCTAAACCCATAAACCCAAACCCATAGACCCAAAACCTTGCACCCCAGACCCTCAAATTTCCACCCCTAAGCCCGGACAAGCTCAGCCAGGCTTCTGGCAGTCATCGCCCACAAGCGTGGAGGACCAGACCTCTGAGGGATGCTGTTTACCGGTAAGGATCGGTTAATATGGGTATACAGGGGTTATACAAGGGTTATATAGGGGATATACTATAGGGATAATGGAAAAGAAAATGGAAACTACTATTTAGGATTCAGGGTTTGGGGTTGGGGGTTTAGGGGATCAGGGTTATAGTCTAAACTCCTTAAAGGAATTATATAGGGAAGTATATAGGGGACTACTATAGGGTTTTTAAGGGGGATACTAGGAGTTTAGACAATGGCTCATATGGGTTAGGGTTTGGGGTTTAGGGATCAGGGTTCAGGGTTTGGGGTTCAGGGTTTAGGGTTTTTGGTTTGGGGTACAAAAGGCTTTGAACATGCCGTGGTTGCGGTGTTAGGAGTTTGGAGGCTTAGGGGCTTAGGGGTCTCGGGTGTTCACAACGTCTTCGTGTTAACTGGTGCTTCACTGGGAACTTTCTGTGTGTACCATCTTCAGGAGAGACAATGGTCAGAACAGAAACCTCAACCTACACTCTGAGCCCTGAATCCATAACACCATGTGCCCGGCGCCTCATATCATGTCAAGCCCCGAACCCAAACGGATGTATTTGTGTGAAAGGTTTGAGGTTAAGGGTCCCAGAGAGGTCCCCGTTTGGGGTCCCTGAAAAAGAATCATTAGAACATCGCCTTTTTAGCTTTTCTCATCATGGGGTTCATTTTGGAATCCTCTGGCCCTGCCTCCTACACCTGAACCGACCCCTAGCACCATCTACCTACAATTTTATGTAATCCCTAGATGGATGTCAAACCAAAATTATTTCTGTTCTCTCTCGAGCTGCGAAACGGAAGCCAGCCGCCAATGCCTCGGCCGTGGCGTTCGCGCACGTTGGAGCATCCCAAACCTGTGGAAAACCGTTGGACCCTGGCGCTTACAAGGTTTCGGGAAAAAACTCTAAAACATAAACCCTAAGATTGCCTCTTTTGGCCCCGAAGCCATGCGTACTGCCTACTTCGGATCATTTGGAACACCAGAGTATATGGGGTAGGATTGAAAGTGTAGTTGGTTCTGAGGTTTTGGAGTTAGGGGTAAAGCATAACCCCAAGATAAGAAATCCCAGACGTGGAACTAAACCTCATAAACCCTATACTTACTGGGGGTTCCTAGGGAATGAGAGCATATATTCTATTGTGATTCTCTAAGGCTTATATGTAGCTATTTCCTGCTAAGCACCATTAAGTAAACATGCGAAACTTGGGGATTCTCTAGGAGATATGAGCTGTGGTCTAAACTCCTAGTATCCCCCTATAATACTCCTCCATATAATCCCTATAGAACCCGCCTTAAAGAGTTTAGACCTCAAATCCTCTATAACACCCTTACAGGGGTTTAGATTCTAAACCCTAGACCCCATATAACCGCTTTAAAGAGTTTAGACTATAGCTCATAAATGTTAGGCTAACAATCTTCACTTTGGTGTCCAGGGATTCCATGCGGAAGCTGCAAACTGAGTTAAAATGCCAAGAGCCTTGCCAGGCAAAATCTAGAGGGTTGAGGGCTTTAGGGTTCAGCGCTTCGGGCAGCAGAGCACCGACTACCCACATAGCTCAAAGTCCTGCACTGGAATGATACCCTAAACCCTAAACTCTATATAGCCCATTATGGTAGTTTCCATTTACTTTGCCGTTATCCCTATAAAGCCCCATATTATAACCCTAATTTTGTTCCTGGGACGTTTAAAAACCATTACTGCGCACGATCGTGGTATGTCTTCTCTTCAGCCTTTCCGCACACAACCCATGAAACCCGACACCCTGAACCTCCTAGCCTTTAGATTTAGGGTTTAGGGCTCGGTGAAGCGGAGTCCTCACGATTTATGCCATCCGGTGCGGCTGAGAAGTAAAAACCTAAACCCTAAACCTCGTTTCCACAACTGCGAACCAAGCTTGAAACTGATTGAACCCCATATGCTCCCTTTTGAAAAGGAATGTTAGTTATAGTCAACTTCCTGGTATCCAACTGAACATCCCCTAGAATAATCCCTCACACGATCCCCCGTGTAACTCCCTAAGTTGCCAAGCTGGGTTGAATGTGTATCTATGTCCGCGAAGGTGATGGAAAACTAGACCTATTACCGTCCCTAAGCCCAATTCCGGGTTATGGGGCTATATGAGCCATAGTCAGCATCCCCCCTAGTAATCCCTCCCCTATACAATTCCTTATATTACCGCCCTTCAAAGAGTTGAGACCATAGCTCAAATAACCTGTATATAGGCCTATATAATGAGTTTAAGGGCCCAAGTACGCGAGTAATGGGATCTTTGGGTCCCAAATACTAGAAGCCTACAGCCATAAGGATCCCAATAGCCCAAAGTAGGTAATGCTTTTACAGACGTTAAGGCCCAAAGTAGGTATGACTTATGTACTTGCTAGATCTCCGTCTGGCTTATATGCGACGTGTAGTGGAGTCGGCAGCACTAGTCTTGCCAACTTGGCTCCAGCAACCCCTCAATCCGAGTTCGCACCCTACCTAGGCTTTGTAATGTGTTCGTTTCTTGGGGGTAGCTATCCTTCCTTTACTTTACGGTTCGAAGCCCATAAGACTGGGGTACCCTGGGGGGTAACTACATTCAAGTGTCTAGGAAGGTGAGGTTCCAAACCCTGCGATGCCTCTGCAGCGAACGCGAGCACAGGCATGGACACGTTGTTGTTGAGCTGGATGCTTGGCACCTTCCTAGCATCCGGGCTGCTGGTGTCAAGTTTGAATTCGGCTAGTTAGTAAGATGTAGTAGTCAAGAGCAAACAGGAATTTCTTAAACAACCTGCAACAGCTATCCTCTTTCGACTGCCAGCCAAACATGGAAGTCCAACTGCGGGCCTGCATGGGCTTTAGTGTAAGGATACTCCACTCAGAAAGTCTCAAATTGCAGGGCCAGCATGTTCAGCAAACGAGTGGCCTGAATAGTCAGGACAATAGTTAGTTAGGACAATTAGGAGGATGAATTTCGCATGTGCCATTAGTTTGTCAGCTTCATGTCTACTTGGGCTATAGGCTAAACGCCTTAAAAGGGTTCTATTGGGTGTTAGATAGGGCAGAATTATACGGGTTATTACCGGGGATGCTAGGAGTTGAGACGCTAAACCCTAACCCTGAATCCTAAACCCTAAACCCTGGGGGTACTCAGGGGGATACTAGGAATTCAGACACTAGGAGTTTACACTAGCGCTCACATGCCGAGGCCCAGCATTGGTCAACGGTTCTTGAACCTCCGTGACTTTTCAAAACAGGGGGCCGGAAGCGATCCAAGAAATCTATGTATCTGTCTATATCGACATATGTACATGAACATATATGTTCGTTTCCCAACATAGTGGACCTAATGTAGACCCCAAAATACTATAATCCTTAACGTGAGGACACCCAAAAGAACCCTTAACCTGAAAAGAACCCACATACGTGGTTGGGGACTTGCTGTCCAAGATGCACACTCGCCGCCGCCACAAGAAACAAAGGAAGCAGCTGGCTCGCCATGGCGCTGTTCATTTTGACGAAAGTTGAAGCGTAGAAGCCAAGAAATCCCGTCCAAAAAATCTTCGGACGCTAACACAACTTCTAGTTCCACTACCTTTCTGTGCCCGTGTTTCTTCCTGCCCCAAGCATTGAGCTCAAGCCGTGCAAGCTGCGGTCCGGCACCATGGACCTATTGGCGCCTAGGGTTTAGGGGTCTGGGGTTTACGGGTTTAGGGTTTAGGGTGCAGCGGGGAGGGCTGCAGGCATCATCCAGAAGTTCCAGAGCGCTGCAAGAACCTCCCCACAAGGCACCCTCTTCCTATCCTTTGTTGAGGGTCCCACTTGCGGCCATGAGTTCTCAAAACCCGACAAAAGGTATGGAGTAGAAGCAGAATATAACAATACCATAAGAGTGCAACTTACTACTTACAAGGGAAATAACAGTGACACTCATCATAGCAATAACAAATTTTGTAAACCGCTTAATGGCTGATGTAGCGATACCAGCAACAATGACAATAGCGGTACATGTGGCAGGATGGGCCCTTTTCAGCGGCGCAGAGGACGTTTCGCGCCAGTGTCCCTCAGCTGTCAGGCCGGGCTACAAGCAGCTACGCGGGCCTTCGACTTGATCTCTTCTTCGGATGCGCCTTCGTTTGCCATCTTCAGAGCATCGCGGATCACCTCATGCATTGGGACTAGAGCGCCCAGACACGTGAGCCGTGCATACTCCAAGAGCCGCGCGATTTGCACACAGGCCATGCTTCCTGAGTGCCACTAGCAACCGAGCATGCGCAATGGGAGCATGCTTGTGAACACCTGGTCTTACGGCTGCAAGCATGTCTCTGAGGCTTAGACCAGAAGGGACGACGCGAGATGTGGAGTAACAAGTATGGTTGCTTGAGCACTCAATTGCTTCAAACGTGTGAGTTTTCAAACTTACATGTAGCTGCCACCGCGGCTGCCAGGAAATGCAATGATGGGGACGTGCGTGATTGCCACGGCATGGGCCACATGCAACGAAGTGCTTGGGAACTCCTACTCCTACTCAGCTGCTGCTTCTCTTTTTACGGAAGAGTCGCTCGAGGATGTTAGTGGCTAGCCGGCGCTCACACAGCTGCTGAAGCCTGGCACGAAGCGATACTTAAGTATCCCTCTTCTCTCTGTTGTTGGATTCAGATCGAAGCCAAGCCATGTGCTGCCGCTCCTCGTTGCGTTGCGAAGGCTTTGTAGGACTTCCATGGTGAAGTATCGTAGAAGCAGTACTCTAATCAGATGATTTTAGGTCTGAGATCGCTGCCACAGAGCTGCCAGATGCGTGCGCGGAAAAGTTCCTCTGCCAAGTCCATCTTGGTTGGCAGCAGCAGTCTGGGCAACTTTCGCCCGATGAGCGAGGCCCTGTCGGCAGGAAAAGGTTAGATCAGCAAGCAGTCGACGGACGTCTACCTTCAAGCAACAACCCTCACTACCCGCGCGGCCTGCCACAAGCTCGTGTTCGCTTAGAATGTCGCTGTTAAGGAGGATCACGATGTGGCAATTTCTAACCTCACAGCAGAAGCAGCTGTTTTCAACCCTAAAATTGGCAACTTTCCTCCGCGCCTCTGGCTTCGTGCACGAGATGCGAAACACGATGTCGCCCACATACACATCCTCCATGACCTGATCGGGTGGAGCATGCTCGGGAACGACCAACTACCGAGACGGGATCCACACACACTACTGCTGCTGAGGCAGGCGCCGACCAGGCGGTTCTGAGAAAAAATCTCGCCGGCCATGTTCTGGGTCTCCACACATGGCCCTCCTGAGACAGAAAAGCTGACACTGCACGCTCTCTACCGGCTTCTGGGAAGCCAGCTTTTTCTGCGAGATTGTTCTATAGACGCCTAAGCCCTAAGCCCTAAACCGGCCAGTGGGTCCCGAAGCCGTCATGAACATTAATTCCAGCATCGCCAAAGCAAAATCTTCACATTGTATGTCTATTTAAGTCTTGGGGCTACCATCGGCCCGCTTAGGGTCCAGGGCCCCCGCCCCCCAGCACAGGGGCCCCCACAAATTAAGGTGCTTATTGGGGAATGCTTCTGACGCCTCATCAGGCCCTTCGGGGGGAGTTGGGCATAGCAGGAACCGTAAACTCCAGGGGGGGCATGGCAGTCCTATGATAAATAAACACAGTCTATGATACCCAGCGCAGTTGAACCTGAGCACGTTGCAGAAGACTGAGACTGGCGAGGTCCAGGAGGTCCAGGCCTTGAACCCTAACCCCTGACGCTACGGCTCATTACCCTTATGACCTGAACCAGTAACAGGGTTTAGGATTTCGGGTTTAGGGTTAAGTTTAGGATCCGAATACGGGACTCATGCGTATGCATTCTACGTGACAGCGTTTAACCCACAGCTGCTGAATCCTAGCACCACCAATTCCAAAAGGCTGAGCCCTAAGGGCTCATGCACCGCGAGCTGGGTACTTGGCTTCTGCCACTGGTCATTGTAGTGCAGGCTGTGGGTAATGCTGTGGTTATTGGGATGCTTGGACCCTTAGCGAAACCGTACACCGCGGAGTCTTCGCTTGTTGCAAGACGCACTGAAGGCAGCGGTGGGGACTTCATAGGGCAGTGAATGATAGTAAATAGACATCAAAAGTCGAAAAAATACATATATACATGTATACAGATGTACTTCTATACATATATACATAGGTATAGATATGTACCTAGGACGTCCAATCTGAATGGATTTGCTGCCTAAAGCCCTAGTGTTGGGGTACGTAGACCCTTAAACCTGGCATATCCCTACACATCCCCGTTTAAAGCACCTATATTTGTCTCCCTGGAATCTGAGTGTATACACATGCACCGGGTCCCCACTCTCACTTAGTAAGAAAGGCGTCCGCCTCAAGAACGTGTTTGACTTGCGGGGCGGCTTCCTCGCAGCCTTACGTGCATCTCGCTTTTAGCGTTGAGGGTAAGGCTTAGGGTGCCTGGAACCCTGGACAAGCTGGCTGTTATTCCAGACTGAAGGAGTGGAGATTGAAATGGAAACTATATCAAGTGCTGGGGTACATATAGCGGCTACTATAAGGATCGAAGGGGCCAAGTATGTCCAAGTACCCAATTTTGACGTTGGATTTGGCTGGGGTAATAGTCAACATACAGGTTCAGGTACGTATATGATGATTTCGCACTCAGAGCCTGACGACAAAGGTGCAGAATTTAGGGTGCAGAGTTGTGGGCTTGAGGTTGAGCATGTGGGACCTGGGACTAGGAGCTTGGGACTGAAGGAAGGATGTAAGGTTTTGGAGCTGAGAGCCTGGGAGTGGGATTGAAGCTTCCTTGGCCCCTAAACGCTCAACCCTGAAAGCTAAACCCTGAACCCCAACCCTTGAAACCTAAACCCTAAACCCTGAACCCTAAACCCAAACCCCGGTGGAGGGTTTGGGAGGTTTAGACATTAGGGTCAAGGGATTTAGGGTCTAGGGGTTTAGGGTTGAGGGTCCAGGGGTCGAGGGGTTTAGGGTTCAGGCGTTTAGGGCTTAGGGTTTAGGTTGCTTAGATTTCTAGAGGATCCCAAGGAGCACCATGCAACCAGTAGAATGTCCCCAAATCTGCATGCGGCTACGCTCCTTAACCTTAAAGGTCTAAATCCAAAGAAGTTGCAGACCTCAACCCAGACGCAAAAACAACAACATCGCAAACTCCCAAGGACCCTGAGGCCTCGAGCCCTAGCCCCAAAATCTTCAAGAAGAACTCAAGCTCGAGGTATCAAACCCAGTCAGGTTAAAGTGCTTGGGCCCTTAAAATGCATCACTCTTGGCCGTAGATGGAGAAACTCTTGCACTGCATTGCATCCTTTATTGCGGTTTTTCAGCATCATCCATGATCTGCCAAGATTGAACCTACAGGCCATACTGTGCTGCAGAAATAAAAATTTCTTGCACGCGTCAGGATCCCCGAAATGCTGGAATTTCTGCACTGCAAGGAAAACTGTACGTTGCAAGATTTCCCCACTCATCATACCAGTAAGACCTCCTAGAACCCGCGTCAAAGTAAGACCCCTAAGCCCTAAACTTCTGACCCTCATAAACCCTAAATCCCAAAAACCCAAAACCCTATACCAAAAGTAAGGGCTCATACATAGTTGCCTTTTAACGTTGCAGATTTCCTTCATGCGGTGCAGACCCTTTTAGGGTTGGGGCTTGGGGATTAAGGTTTAGGGTTGTACCCAACGCCGAGGGTACAAACCTGAAGGGTACAAACATTAAGGGTACAAACTGAAGAGTCTTCCGTATAACACCCATAATATACTCTTCTCCTGACCCTCAGATAGCCCTTGTAACCCGTAACCCTAATAACCCTTCTCCCTAAGCCCTAATCCCTAAACCGCAAAAGCCTTTGGCCTAGGGAAAGGAAAGCTGAGCTCGAAACGATCTTGGCAAACTGCACCTCTACCACAGGCCTTCTGCAACACAGAGTTTAGGGTGTAAGGTTTAGGGTCTAGCGCTCACGGTTCAAAGGGCCTCTTCGGGGTTAGGATTTGGGGCTGAAAAGGCTCAGGGTTTTTGCTTGGGCCGTGCGCGTCATGGTCTGGGGCACAGCGGCGCAATATCCAGAAAATGCTTCAGATATTGGTTGACCCTTCAGGAAACGACGTGTGGTCCAAAGACAGGATTAGCTGTCCAAAGTTCAGGAAAGAGTATCTGCGCGTGGTAATCCCTATCCAATATGGAAACTTCATACCTCTTCGATGACCCTCCGTTTCTATACGATCTTTGTAAGCTGTTGCAAAGATTGCGTGATGTATGGGGTCATCATCTGGGGCACGGTACACTTGCTTGTACATTTCATACTGAGCCTTCTTTAGGAAGTCGGAAGGTCTTATGGGGTATCCTCCCACCATACTTCATTCTTGGTGATTCGAGAGTAATACGAGGCCTTGATTTTGATGATTCTGCGTATGAACCTGAAGTAGAATGCATCAATGCGCTGTAGTTCTTTGTCTACCACTGTTAGGGAGTCTTGCGCGTAAAAGGGGATTGGGACGAATGTTGCTTGAAAAATACGGAGTTTGGTCTTCCTAGAAAAGGAGCTATTCCACACTAAGGATGCAGCTGGTTTGAGTTTCCAACAAAGAAACTCTCTTCCCCAATAACCAGGGCTTAACAAGTTCAAACTTTAATGTAAAGACCAACTAAGGAAGGCCTAAAAAGTTCAAGGTTCTTCCATTGGCTAAGTATGGAAAGGATGGTCTGAATCTGCAGGGTGGTCAGGGACATCAACAGCGTATCGTCAGCGTACTCTAGGTCGCATACTGGGTGGCTAACTGACAGTGTACTGGTGATCATTACTGATGCTAAAAGTTCCGTATCTACATCGTTTAGGATGACAGTCAACACCATAATCAACAAGTAGGGGCTGAGGGGACAGGGGCTCACGGTGGCATTCGTGCTTAGGCTTCGTAATTTTCAGTTTACGGCAGTTCTGGCACACTGGCCCCTGCTTCAAGACCTGTGTCCTTGGCCCAAATGGTAGTTTCCCGAAATAAGGGGACCCTAATATAGACCCCAAAATACTATATTCCTTATTATGGGGACCCCCAATAAGGTACCCCTAATTTTGGGAAACCCCCAAATTTTGTCAGGACGTACACAGCAATAACACGCAGCACCTTGTCTCCTCAAAGCGATGCTGAACAAACATCTGTGCAGATACTTGACACGAGAACTTAAGAGGTTAGCACAATCAGAATTCTACAGCCCTAGACTCCTAAACCCTAACCCCAAAACCACTCTTCTGTGGAACGTGCTTTCTTCTGCAGCCCTGACCTCTGAGGCCTACTGTTGCCTGAACCTGCAGCCCAAATCCAACCTCCTAAACTGAAACCTCAGGATTAGGCTTGAGTTTGGGGGCTTTAGGGCTCAGAACCCTCCACGTGTGGAAGATGACTCCAGAGTACCACCTCGTCGTCATCGTCCGAAAAAAAACCCTTCCGAGCCTCCATGAGGCGCAGCGATGCTTGGCTTTGCTTTGCTATGTGGAGAATGCGGTCAGGCTTGTCTGGTTGTCCTGCGGCCTGCCAATCATCCATCGAAAAATGTGCTCTTCCAGGAACTCGAGGCGAGCCTCCATGAAGCCCACCATGTGCAGAATGCCAAACCCTAAACCCTAAACCCTAAACCTATCAAGCTTTTTGTCCTGCGGCCTCCGGATGGTCCATCAAAAAATGTTCTGTGCACGTGCTCAAGGTTTAAGGTTAAGGGTAGTGATTAGCATTAAGGGTTTATAGCAATTAACTAGGGCTTATAGGGTTTTAAAGGTTCAGGGTTTAAAGGGCTTAAAGGGTTAGATGGGTTTCGTTTTGAGTTAAGGGGGTGTCGGGTTGAGGGTTTTGTGTTTAGGGTTGGGTGTTTATAAGAATTGGGGTTCGGGGCCTAAATGATCGCCAACGAAGGAAAATCAAATGGAACGACTTTAGGGTCCCCACCCTCAACCCTGAGCCCTAAACCAAAAACCCGGTACTTGCAGCCATTTAACTACAGGACTTGTCGGATGTTCCCAGTGGCCGAAACTGGGCAGGACCTGAAGGACAAGCCCTTTAACATTTATAAACCCTAAACCCTAAATCTTTGAATCTTGCCAATTGAGGCTGACTTGGTTCTCCATGAGGCTTAGGAGGGTTTAGGGTTTAGGGTGTAAGGATTTTGGATTTAGGGCTTAGGGCTCCTACGCGGATACTTTGGCGCCTGGTATACTTGGAACCCATGATAAAACACGAGGCTCAAAAGCCCTTTCGTAGCCTCAGTACCGCCGATCACGGCTTAGACCCCCTCTTTTCTTACTGGTGCTTAAGGGGAATTAGGGCAGTGGCGTTAACCCTTATAAACCCTAAACCCTAAAGCTTA
>CAJNIZ010046184.1:0-41375 GCA_905231905.1 Symbiodinium pilosum | reverse complement strand
CCTAGCTAGTGCTCACCAGTGCCATCGTGTTGCCGGACCGCATGTGAAGGATCTGCTCGGTGTCATGCCATTGGTGTCGCCTGCACGTCAGCACGCAAGGCAAGCTTGCGAACGGCACGCATGCATGTATGAATTCCGCAGAGCAAAAGGCCTCATGCTTGTCTGCATTTTATCATGTTAGCTTGAATACTCGTACAACAACTGCACTTCCTAAAGGCTGCGTGCGTGCCACGCGCTTCCCATCTGCTGTCCGCATGTATCGTTTCTGTGCAGACGGCCCTTTTGCGTTGTCACGCAACTGATGCTCTGTCTCAGAACAGGTGAGGTCCCTAGTGCCCTAGTGGGCAAGGCGTGCATCAGCATCAGGCACTGGCGATATGCATCAGCGACAGGTGGTTGCGCCGGTCATGAAGTTGTAGCTGCAACAGGTAAGCATCAGTGACACACCCTCAGTGCGTTTACATGCGAATGGCCCCATGTGCTTGCCAAAGACGCATGGGGGACCACTTCCATCCACGGAAACCTGAGCCACGGCCCCAACTGAAATGCCGATGCTGCAACCGCTGGTTCCACAGCAGAAGCTCCCCCCCACGCCCACACCAGCACGGGCTCCGCCGGTTCCAGGGCCAATGGAGATGCCAAAGCCGATGCAGACAGAGGCACCGGGCTTGCTCTCATGCTGGATCAATTTCCTCAAGTCAGCTCCAGCGCCTGCCGTCAGCCCGAATCCTCCGCCGGCATTGGTCCCGAAGGATTTCCCGTAGCCGATCGAAGAGTAACGGCTCGTTTTACCGAAGCACTCAAAGACGTCCGCAACGAAGTCTGCCACCGCCTGCCACAATCTGTGATTCGCGCACCTATACACACTTGTGCATCTAGACTCTACAGTAGAAGCTGCATAGGGTTGTCTCGACTGCAACATACTGCAACACAGCGCTGCCTGGACAACGACACCCCTGAAGATCTACAACCCTGAGAGCCCAGACCTTTCTCGACCGGCCTTCACCACAGCCTTCACGACATTGACGACAGCATTGACGAGTTTGCTCCACCACCTTCGGCGGCTGCGTCTTCTTCTGCGGCTCCTTCTCCTGCGCCGACGGCGCCGACGGCGGCCGAACCACTGCTCTCCGGAAACCTCCTCACCTTCCAACAGGGCCAGCTGCGCATGCTCAGGGTGCTGGTCCAGAGGTCCGTCCGACTCCTCAATCTCAGAAACCGGCATGTCATCCTCGAAATCCTCGTCCTGCAGGAACTTCTGGTCATCCGTGATCTCCATCAACCCGTCAGCTGAGATCTCCTGCATCAACGAAAGCGCCGCCTCGGTGAAACGAGCATGCCTCCCCCCCTTCTTGCTGGGCGCCCACATCTCCCGCAATTTCGAAAAGTTATGCCATAGCAATTCCCTTTCTGCATGCTGTTCAGCAGATCTCAAGCTCTCTTGCACTGACCGTTGCGCCGTCTTGCGCGCGTGGGCATCTCAACGAATTTCAGATCATTTCAACAAAGTGTATGCATATCAGCCTTTGCACGATCTTGCATGCCAATAGTTTTTTGCAACGCCTTGCAAAACTCTCATGCCGAACTTTGTATTGCCACAATAGGCGGGGATGTGGAAGGGCATCCACATACTGTGGGCGCTCACATCCCACAACCCCAAATGGAATATGTAAGTTCCCCTGTCACGTTTCAATAGGGCTTAATCCTGCCAAGCATAATGCTGAAAGCAGTACGCACTTCCAGGGTAGTCAGAGGTTCCGGACAACACACTGCGTTTTGCTGGGGCCCCCCACGTGGCTCGAGACGTTGCCCTCGGGGTTGCGCTTCTTCCAGCTTTCGTAGAACTTCCCGAACTCCACGCGATCCACCCATCGAAGGGCCTTGGTCTCGTTGTTCATGATGATTGGCATGGGGAGCAAATGGTTCAAAACGGCTCGGCGAGTGATCTCGGCATAGTGCCGGAAGGCTTCCTCGGAATGGGCATGGGCATCGCTCCTGTAGAACCTGTCTGCGAATGCAGCACCATGCTTGTTGGTGAACCGCACCAAGTCGACATGGAGCTTCTGACGGCTCTTGATATGAGCGTGCAGCTGGGAGGTCGAAGATCCCTGCATCAGCGCCATGGAGTGACGGTGCGACGCCAGGTGGATGTCCAGAAAGTTGGTGTGGTCGCAGCCAAGCACGTTGCAGACTGGATGCCAAGCTTCCTCCAGGCGATTCACTGTGTGATCCAATGAGGCATTCGCAGTGTGCTCCGCCAAGATCTGGTGTGTGGAGCGGGTGGCATGGTGCATGGCCAAAGACACGGCCGACGTCTGCGACGAATCACTCTGGAGCAAAGAGGCAGAATGATCATGGGAATGATCGTTCTCATCGCACACGAACTCTCTCGGAATGTCAAAGTCTGCACCGATCTCCGTTGGGTCCTCCGATCCGAGACCATACTTGATGGCTTCCCAGATGATCGTGTCGAAGCGCGTCACCTGCTCCAGAATGGAAGCATACGCTTCCGCTGGCATGTATTTGGGAACGTCCCGAGAGACCAGGCACACGGCAATATCAATGCAACTCGGGATGTATATCTCTGCATGGAATGGGCAGTAGCGTGAGGCGTTCTCACCCAGGACCTCGTGAAGGACCTCAAAGAACCCCTGGACCTTGTCATAAAGCATCAGAAGATCTTGATGAGGATCCACGCCAAAGTAATAAGTGAGGTTCGCGTTGTGGGGTCTGTCTCTAGAGTTGATCAAGCCGGAGTAGTTTGAGAGGTTGGTCAGAGCCAGAGACAAGGCCATCGATAAGTCTGCATGCGGCCCATACTTTTTGATCGGATCAGGCCCTTCCGAAGCAATGTCCACATCAGTCCACTCCTGATCACTGGTGGGGTCGCCCTTGAACTTGTATGAGGTGCCTATATGGCAAGCCAGGCATAGCAGCACCGGCAGCAATTGCTTCATTATACAATCTTAGATGGTGCGCATAGGGCGCGACAGATGTGGCTGAGCCTGGCGGCTGGTGGCGCTGCCGGCAAGCGAAGTTTCTGGTACGTAGTACAAAGACTCTGTCAGGATTTCCATCCTCTTTCAGCTACTCTTTACAGGCAGACTGATCTGGTACATCCTGCAAAGAAAAACTCTCTTGCATCGACACCCTCGTGACTTTCAAACTTCGTCTCAGCTTGCTGCTCTGTCAGAACTCGCTCCACTTTGCAAAGCCGAGCTGGCGACCTCTACAGCTTGTCCGACGAGGCGCAGCTGAAGCATGGATCCCGATCCTGGCACGGGTTGGACTCTAGATGCTGGTAAAAAGCGAGACAAGAAGCCTTCTTCCCCAGCTGAGAAGGCAAGTGCCCCCTGCTTCTCAAGCGATGCTTGCTGCCTCCTTTTTGTCTTGGTTGATATACGGAAAGACGCATGTCCTTGACCTTGTCTACCTTGAGGTTTACACTTCCAGCTTGAAGTCTTAACCTTGGCTTGTGAAAGGGGTATACCATGACCAAAGGCATCAAGCCAATCGCGGGAAGCGTGGGGTGGAGACACAGCAGTAGTGGCATTCAAGGAAATGTCTAGTACCTCGTCGGACATCAACATGATGAAGTCAAATCGCGCCAAGTCCAAGAGCTCCAACTTTAAAACTGAAAAAGATACGATGCCTGGCAAGAACATCTACAACAAAATATACTGCAAACTGAAGAAGTCCCATGCGATGAGAACAGGATGTGCCCTGGCACCAGGGCTTGACTTTCATACCGCAACGCATCCAGAACACTTTTGCATCGACCCTTGTGACTCTCGAAGTTCATCCCAACCTGATATGCTGTCAGAACTTGCTCCGCTTTGCAAAACGGTGTTTTCGACCTTTACAGCTCGCGTGGCCAATTCCCCGAGGTCTGGCAGACGAGGTCGCAAGATGAGTGGTCATGCGTGAATTACAAGCGAAGTCACATGCCGAGTTACAGGCGTTCTTTGTATCAAAACAAGCCAAGCAAACAAAGCCGTTGACTGTTCAAGCACCATCCATCACATGCCTTGTCAGAAGTGCCCAGCGGTGGTACTATGCGAGTCTCTGAAAGCAAAAAAGTCCGTGGGGTGACGCAGATAGAAGATTGCAAAATTCAGAAGGTTTCCCTGGTGGCATTTCGGCATTTGTGGTGCCATCACGTGGTCGCACTGTATCAGGTCCTCGCCGCCTCACAATTTCTTCCTTGGATCTATAAAGGAGACCCTACAGTCTTTTCATGCCCCATAGATAGACATACGTGGTCATACATGTACGCATGTATCCGAAGGGCCCCCAAAGGCCCGCCGTTTCAAAAAACCCTTGGAGTTCCTCCAAATTCTGGGCCCATCAGTAACCCAAGGCACTGTAGAACAACCTAAAATCTAGACCGAATCCCAAAACCCTACACCCCAAAGCCTACAGTCGAAAGCATTTTAAACCTGAACCCTGAAGAACCTCAATCCTAGACTCCCAATCCACAGGTCAAAGAGGCAATAACAGGTGGGGACTGAGGGGCAGGTCAGTCTTCAGGATTATGTAACGCTGATTGTAACAAGCTTCCAACTAAGGAGCTTCAAAATCCCTACCCGCCACATGAAACATGACCCCCAATATACTAAGGCTACTCTACGGAGTTTTTTTTTCCGCTTGGAGTGTTTGGTGTGTGTTGCGTTAAGTGAAGGATTCTTCAGGCCAAAATAGGAATCAAGGGTCTTCCGATGAACCCTACCAAACCCCAGGGCTCAAATGAACGGAAAGGGCAGGCTACTCAGCTCTCGTTATAATAGACGGAATACACGGCAATGATATTGGTAAGCGTTCCTACTTCTACTGGGTTGCTGTTAAGGAACTTGCTTGAAATTAGCATATGATGGGTATGTAGTACATACTAGTAAATAACGGGTCTCATTATTTTAATAATTAATTTGCCTTCCTTAACAGCAACCCAGTCTACCGAGGGCCAAGGTCGTTTGATTCACGAGCGAGCAAGACGGATACTGACCCACACCAAATATTACCAACAGGGCTTAGGGGTATTTCCCCCAATAATGTTAAATAGGGGCTTGTAAGCATAATTACCCATATTATAGGAGCCTGAAATGACATACGCGGCTTTCCAAAACTTCGGGGTCCTGTTTTGGGAGCCCGTGACAGAAGGATCTTCGTCATGTCGCGTCAACACAGGGGATCCGTCTTCTGAAACTATGCAACCCTAAACCCCAAACCCTAAACCCCATTGTTCTTCCTGTGTAATTTTCCCCTGAATGAAACATGAACTCTTTCTAGGCCCCTGTCTCGACAAAGTGGGCTGGCAACTGCAAATGGGGTTTGCCACAGTGTTTCTGGTTCTTAAGGAATGAGGGACTGTATAGTGTTTAGGGCCTAGGGCTTAGGGTGGGGAATAAGGGAACATATTCTACAGGTATTATTACATTCCCATATTCCCTACTAAGAACCAGTAAGCAGTGTAAGCGGCATCACCCAGCCTGAAGCGTGGGGCATCGCGGCATCGCCACCAAGTCCTTGAATGCGAACAGTTCTGAGATCGCTTGATTGGCATGCTCAAACGGCAAGCGGCAATATGCAGTGCAACATCTTCTGCCGGATGCACATGTGTGTGACAATTACTGTACGTTTTACCACAACAACACAGCTTAGTGGCAAGCCCTTGTTATCTTGAAGTACAGGCATGAGTTCGGGCGCCAAGGATCGGCAGACTCCGAGACTCCACGCTGAGATTCGCGCATCGTGGATCTGCCTGCTTTCAACTGCACCAAAGGCGTCCAAAGGTGTCCAAAAGGTGTCCAAAGGTGTCCAAAGGTGTCCAAAGGTGTCCAAAGGTGTCGGAAGACACAATAACTGGGTTGCTGGTAAGGAGCATAAATCAAGTTAATAGAATACGGAAACCCCATGGTTTACTGTATATACTCAGAATATGGCAACTTCAATTAAGTTCCCCAACAACAGCCCAAATAACATCGGCAGGTCAGCTCACAAGCCTTCGAACGGTGTTTGGGCGCATGTTCTCCCTCACAGTGCTTGCCTTGTGAAATTGGGGATGCACAGTTGACGTGCCCCTGGACCTCAGTACTGCGAGCATGTTCAAGCACAGATGCAGCCACATTCTTGCGACCAATGGCATGCATGCTCCATGAAGGTCAACGTATTGTATTGCGTGCGAAGCTTTGGTTTTACGCCAGCCCGGTTCAAACTTGTTTTCGGGAAAGCCCTGGGCGCGCTCAAGACATCTCAAGACTCCAGTGGTTAGGGTTGCAAAGTGACAAGTCATGTCGAAACCCTAAACCCCACGGACTAGACTTGTCTTAGGCGAACCCAGGGCTTTCCAGCTTCTCAAGCTGTGCCCAACAAAGCTGCCCCCCTCGGGCCAAACTGCCAACATATCTGAGTTTTTGAAACTCATGCACATTGCATTGCGGAATGTAGTAGCTGAAAGTTAAAATGTTGAAGTTTCTGAAACTTGTGGGCCCTTTTGGGATACACATTGCCTTGCGGAACGTAGTATTTGACAGCTTTCGGTATGAAGCCCTAATTTTGGAAACTACCCAGTCATTGTGCTTGCCTTAACTGCCAGAAATTCTTGCGTCACAGGATACTTAGTTTGTTCTCCCCTCAAGCCCGCGTGACACCTATCTGCTCATGCTAGCTTGGGAAAATGAGCAATGAGCTACAGGGACTATGGGGTTCTGGAAGGACTGCCATTATGGCATTGGGGAAATAAATGCCAGGCTCTCAAGTTTTTTTAAACTTGTGCCACGCAGCGGTGTACCCCTTCGGGGACAAACTGCTGGCAACATGAAGTTTGCGATTCAGCTGTAGTCAACTACTACTTGAAAAGCTGAAAAGCTGACTTCGGTTTTCCATGAACCTCTCCAACGCCTCTTCGACAGTATCTGCATCTACATTGAGGACGAACTCCTGGAGCACACCTCGTGCCCATGCAAAAACGGAAACGAAGGCTGAGACAAAGAGGCCCGTCCTCAGATTCTCGGTCACGGCAATGCCAAAGAATCCTCAGCCATGCGGGTTAAGGGTTTAGGGCTCAGGGCCCAGGATGTCTGCATCTCTTAGGTGGACACCCACCCTGCAACAGTGGAATATAAGAGGACTCTACTGCAATCACTTCTATCCCAGGTGGACCCCCCTCCCAGTAATCGTGATCATGAGGGATATTTGTAATGATATTAGGTTCCTTTTATGTGCCTATTCCACCACTATTACAAGGCGGGGGTCCACGTAAGGAATACAACAGGAACCTAACGTAATAACTATTATCCCTCCTAGCCACTATTCCCCCACCTTGTGCATCCTAGTGCCTGAACATGGTGTTGGCAAGTCAGGAGTTTAGGGTTTTGGATTTAGAGTTTGGGGGTTTCGGGTTTAAGGATCACGTGGAAAATACAATCCGAAATGGGATCGAAGCTGCATTGAAGCGATGATTTGTTGGGAGTTTCGCTTTTCACTGCAGCTGCTTCAGACAGCTACAGTCCCCCTTCCATAGATAGAATAGGGTATATGGGGGTCGTATTATAATATACCTTATAAGACATATTCTATTTACATCAGGGGGACTACATGCTGATGAATGATACTGTGTCGCACATTGAGCAGGGGATGCGCCAGCCAAAGGATTTTGATTAAAGGGAAGAAAATGAGAACCCCAAACAGGGCACCCCAAGAATATCGGGGGAATATAATGAGTACAAGGACCCTAGTAAGTATTTTCCAGCTCTATTCCTACTATATTCTTGGTATTCCCATTTGTCTCCCTTTATTGATGAAATTGGGGTTTAGGGTGTAGGGAAATGCGTACTTCGCTGGGGCGGCGGAATTCCCATAAAAAGCTGAGGATTTGTTTATCGAGCATATCAGTGGAGTTCGGGGGCTCATGTTTGCGCTAGAAGTCGTAGTTTCCATAAATGGGGGACCCCAATGTAGACCCTAAAATGATATAATCCTTAATATAAGGACCCCAAAAAGGTACCCCGATTTTTGAGAATCCTGCAGATAATCAGCCCGAACCTGCCAGTAAAACGTGCCCTTTCTTCGCTTCATCCGCTTGGCATGCTACAGGACGAGGCTCACAGGATCCAAAACCCAAAAACCTAAACCCGAACTCGTCCTGAATCAAACCTTAGCTGGACCTTATTTGGGGCGCGGGAGCCCTGAACCCTAAACCCTGAACTTTAGCCTGAACGCAAAACCTAAAACCCTTAAAGGAACCCTTTAGGGTTAAGGGTTTAGGGTTTAGGCTAAAACCCTAAACCAGGTAAGGGGAGGGGAAGAATGCCATGAAAGACACCTGAGGTTTGGGGTTCAGGGCTTACAGCCTAGGATCTCTGAGCAGGGGGGTCGGCCTCCAGCTTCTTCTGCAAAGCACTCCTTGCTGGCTGTCAGTAGGGAAGGGAAAAGAAATGGAAGCCACATGAAAACTCCCTAGATGGGGTTACATAGGGTTTAGGGTCTAGGGTTCAGGGTCTAAACTCCTTAAAAGGGGAGTTATATGGGGGATTATATCCGGGCGCATTGTAGGCGTTACTATGGAGGAAACTAGGAGGTTACACAATGCCTCACATTAAGCCACCACCAAAAGGTTTGAGGTTGTTATTAGACAAATTGGAAACTGCGGCTAAATAAGGATTGATTTGAGTACAAGGTGGAGGATTGAAGCAATGGAAGAGCAAATGCAAGCCGCATGGCTTCGGGCGCAGGTTTTAGGGTTTAGGGTTGAGGAAGTGGAATGGAAACTACTATATCCTTACAGATAATGCAGGGTCTACTATAGTGCCTTTCTTTTCCCTAAACCCTAAACCCTAAACCCTGAACCCTAAACCCTAAACCCTGAACCCTAAACCCTAAAACCCTAAGCCCCTAAACCCGAAGCCCCTAAACCCCTAAACCCCAAGCCCCTAAACCCTAAAACCCTAAACCCTAAACCCTAGACCCTAAAACCCTAAACCCTAGACCCTAATTCTCGACTAACAACGAGCAAGGCGCAGCCTCAGCGATGCTGTGCTTGTGCGCTGCTTATCCTGGGCTGCTCTGAAGGAACGTGAAGTAGGTTACTATGACACGGGCAGGTTTAGGGTTTGGGGTTCAGGGCTTACGGCTTAAGGAACGTGAAGTAAGTTACTGTGATACGGGCATACAGAGGTTTAGGGTTTAGGGACTTGAAGAAAGTTACGATAACACGGGCACATAGAGCTTTAGGGTTAAGGGTTAAGGCACTTGAAGTTACTATGATACGTGCATAGAGAGTATATAGGAATATACAAGGTTTAGGGTTACTATATTAAGTACACCCTATGATTTATCATATACCCATATCATGGAAACTTAATCTGAGTTCCCTAAACCCTAAACCCAACAGCAACCCAGTATCCTCCGACAACGTGAGCGTGATGTTGGCGTCGGACAGAGCTCGCACCTCCAAAGCAGAGATGGAGTTGACCTGAGCATTGTCAAAAAGAAAACGTTGTAGGGCTACGAAAAAAAATAGTGCATTGGGAACTCAAGTCTGGAATGGAGAATCAAAGAAAATCGAACATGAAATGGGCATGGGTCATCGTATCATAGGATGCTTTTGGGTCGGTTTTGTGCCTGTGGGAGACCCCCTGGTTTTGCGAGACACTCGCCTCAATGCCATACTCGAAGATCTGCCACATCAGCGGCCAGAGCCCGAACGATGCCAAATAGACAAGCCTTGGTTAAGTGGAGGATTTTGATGGGGTTATGTAAGGCTACATCGGGAATATGTATGTATATATATATATAAAGGGCTCCTTTACAGGAATTATGGGGGACATCTAGGGTATAGGGTTTAGGAATTTTACCCAAAAACGGAGAATCAAATGGAAAAGCAAAGGAACAGGAAATGAAGGCTGGTGTTTATAGGACATAAAGGGTTTAGGGTCTACTGAGTGGGACCCTGGGGTTACCTTGGGAACCTACTTGCAAAGGGCGTTGGTCGGCTTGAAAAGGGAAGCCCCACACCCTGAACCACCTAACTCAGAAGTCCCTCAAAACAAGCCCTTGTGCTAATTTAGGGTTTAGCGCCCCTACTAAAAATCAAAAACTTACACTGCCCTGATATGCAATAGAGGAAGCACGACAGTTCGAAAGCGCAAAAAATATGTAGCAAAATGCCACCAAAACGCACAAAGCCCCAAGTGAGCAAGTTGAACCGCAGGATTGCGTCCAGAAGAGCCAGCATGAAGAAGACAGCAAGGAGGCATGCCACCATGACCCCAGAGCTTTCCTGGCTCGTACTTGGGTTCAGGGTTTAGAAATCCTTTATGAACAGGTCCGTCGTAGACAACAAGAGTAACATTTTTTGGTGTTGAACCAAGTAAGATTATATTCTGTGTATGTAATACTATACTCAAAAGGAGGGAATAATCTGAACTCTAGATTGGGTTCCACAGTATCCCCAAATAACACTTGGGCTTTAGGGTTTAGGGTTTGGGGTTTAGGGGTTTGGGGGTAGGGCTACTCATAAAGGATTTGCAAGAAGTATCCCAAATTGCCACCCAGCTTCAACTTCGACGATCTCATTCGCTAGATCAATCTCCTTACTGGGGACTAGTAGGGAATAAGGGAAGATAGTCCCTGTATAATTCCTGTAGAATATATATCCATAATCCCTACTAACCCTAAACCCTGAACCCAATCGATTCCCTTTTTCCCTATTAACCTTAAACCCTAATCCCTAAACTCTAAACAGTAAACCAAACCCCAACCCTTATTCCCTACCAACCCCCAGTGAGTCTCAGTGTATCTCCGAAGGAGCCACCATGCCCGAAGGTCTCGGAGTTGTCGGAGTTCCAAACGACCGCTCTCGCCCAAGACCTGGTAGTTTCCCAATACTTCTTCAGGATTTAGGGTTCAGGATTCAGGGTTCAGGTTGTTTTGTTTTTTACAATTTTTACAACTCCTTTTTCCAACCTGCCATCCAGGGTTTAGGGTTTAGGATATTTTTTCTGATCCTTTAAGACGGGGACCCACCGAATCTCCTTGCAATCAACGTGCATCCTTAAGGTCCCTGAGGATCCTTTGCTTTACCTTTTGTGAGCTAGGAATGAAGGGGGGGGATCCTTGCGGTAGTCCCTATATAACCCATTAAAAAAAATTCCCCCTCTACTATATAACACATGATGATGGTTTCCATTCTATGCTCCATTCCTTCATCCCCAACCAAAGGTAGGCCCTAAACCCTAAACCCTGAATAGTAGCTTCCATTTTCTTTTCCATTGACCCCGTAGAACCCATTCCCTCTAACCAAAGGCCAAAAAACCTTACACCCTAAATGATCCCAGTTTCCTTTTCATTTTCCGTGTTCTTTTCCATTTGTTTCTCCATTATTGGTGATAATATCCCCCTGAACCCTAAATTCCCATCCCACCCTAAACCCTAAACCCTGAACCCCAAATTCAAGAAACCCCCACCTTGCTGATGACATCTTCACAAGTACGCTTCTTTTGCACCCGCCACGGGGCCGCCATGATGCCTTCCTGGGTTGCTGCTAAGGATAGGGTTTAGGGTTTAAGGTTTAGGGTTTAGGCTTATGTGGGTTATATAGGTGTATATGGGGTCAAGGAACCTGAACTAAGTTACCGTAATCGTGCTATAGAAAGTTAATTTAAACTCCTTAACAGTAACCCAGCTTCTCGGCAAAAGTCGGGCTCATGGACATCCTGTTGCCCACGCTTACGTGGTAGTTTCCAGAAAGAGGGGGACCCCAATATAGACTCCAATATATGAGCTAGAGTCTAAATTCCTTAAATCCCCCTTAATGAGGCCTATAATGGTCCCATATATAATCCACTATATAACCCGCCTTTAAGGAGTTTAGACTCCAGCTCATGTAACAAGTCTTATTGTAGGGACCCCGAAAAAGCACCCCAAGTTGAAGGAAACCCTTAGATGGGCATGGGGGGGAGCGAGTCATAGGACCCTCAACCCTAAAATCCTACACCCTAAACGCCTGAATCCTAAACCCAGCGTTTTTCTGAGGGGAAAAATCTGAGGATTACCAGACAAGTTGATGCATCCTATGCCTCAATGACCAACTACTGGGTTGCTGTTAAGGAACTTAAATGAAGTTACCATAATATTGGTCTATGGGATATATTTTGTATATAAGGGATATAGGGTATAGGGTTTAGGGATCTAACTTACCATAATATTGGTATATACTAACTAATAGAGTTTCCTTATCATAGTAACGGAATCTAAGTTCCTGAACCGGAACCCAGACCCCTAAACCCTAAACCCTAAACGTCCTTGGGCAGCAGCTCGTCGAGTCGATGTTGGCTACGGGAACTGTACATCTCCGGCCGTGGTGCAAAAGGAGTTGCCGCCGTTGTCACGGAGAATAACAGAACTTGGTGAACATTCCTGGGTTTAGTGTTTAGGGTTTAGGGCATTCCTGGGCTGCTGGTACAGAACTAAAAGTTAAGTTACTATAACCAGGAAACCCCATTGGTTACAATATACCTGTACTACTGGGCTTTTGGCAAGGAACTTAAATTAGATTAATATAACAAGAAAACCCTTTCAGTTACTATTTATCCATACTATGCCTTACTTTAAGCTCCTTAGCAGCAACCCAGATTCTGACGGTAGGCCTCAGCGACCTGCAGTGCCATCATGGCAAACCGAAACCATCCAACTGCCATGATGACCGCAGCAACAGGGGACCGTACACGCCAGAACCAATCATCGCCAAACAATACCAGACGTGCCTTATGCTCCTTCCTGAAGGACAGGTCCCCCATCCCAATGACGAGCAGCACAGCAGAGACCAGCCACAAGAAGACAATCACGTGAAACCGCCAATCTTTCCGCAAGTCTGCCCTCGTTTCTGTTGTGGCACGCATCTTCTCCAGAACTTCTTGCACCTCGCGAGCTCTGCTGTCGTGATCGACAAGATTTTCCTTGAATTTCTTCTTGATCTCCTGAACATCAACATCTGCCCGGTCTCTTTGGTGTTGGAAGATGTGGATAAACAGCAGGGGTAGTTGTATCAGGGCGTTCCGCAGGAAAGAAACCTGCACGTAGCTAACCATAATCAAAGGCGACGTGAACTCGTCTTTTTGTGAAATTTCCTGGGTTGCTGTTGAGGAACTCCAATATAAGCTACTGTAACAAGGAAACCCTGCGAGTTGCAATATAGCCATATGATGGTAACTTAAGTTAAGTAAGTTCCTGAATAGCAAACCAGCTTCCTCCCAGGTGCTCCAACATCTCCACAGGTCGACATGGAATCGGCAACTCTCCAGGAGAATCCAAACCCATCCAATGGAAAGGTAGCACACGTCAAAAGCACGAGACGTGTCCGCCAACAAGTGTTTGCCCTTGTTGGCTCCTCTTTCCTTGAAAGGATTGGTCTTGATGAAGTACTTCCCAAACAGGTACATGAAGGCAGGGACACACAGGATTGGAAAAACTGTGAAGAAGGCAGCCAGACAATCAAACGCCACAGCCATCCAGAGCTGCTGGACTTGCCGAAGAGTAGCAGTACACTCGACCTGCCACACTGCTTGGAGATGAGGGGTTTAGGGTTTGGAGGAATTCCCTTCCATGGGATTGGACGCAAAAACCTGAACCCTAAATCCCGAATCCTGACAGCTCCTCACGCAATCCCCGCAGAATCTGGGTGAAGGATTTAGGTTGGCTCCACAATGTTTTTGCAATCCCCAGGAAATCGGAGTGTTTTGGGAATAGCCCCGGAAGCACAAGCGACGGTCACTCGCGCGAGTCCACGGGCTCTGTTGGCATTTCTCGGGAGCCCTCACGGCCGACCCCATACTTGGAGGGTCAGGGGACTAAATATGTAGGATAGGAATGGGCATAACTAGGGTTACTACATAACTTATAGGTGTTATTAAATAACTCAGTAAGGCGCCCAGGGCCTCCAAGCAAACTGCATGAGGGACCTATCCCGATTCAGGACATATAACGTATCTAACCCTATATTCCCTTTATTCCCTATATTTCCTTATATAACCCTTTATAACCCTATATTCCCTATATTCCCTCATATAACCCTATATAACCGTATATAACCCTATATTCCCTAAAACGTTTAGACACTGGTAGCCAGGCCTCGTGTGTATGCTCACTGATGTTGTTCCATATGTCCTTCCACGCGGTTTAGGGTTTAGGGTTCCGCAAAATGAGGGGTCCCCCTTAGAGGGTTATGGAGGGATAGATTAGGGATTTAGGGTTTAGGATTTAGGGAGTAGTAAGACATTAAATGGCGGCCAGCAGTGTAGAGGTCATAGTTGAGCAAAAAAAAAGTTCGAAACCCAGCAGGGTTTGGGGTTCAGGCCTTACTTGCGGCATCGACTTTCCAGTGCGCAAGCCATGTTTCCAGCAAAGCCTTATACGAGTTGGGGAAACAGTTTTGGCAATCTCCAGGAGCTTGCAAGCTTCACCAAGCAAGCAGACAACAAACGAAAGCTTCCCCGAATGGACCCCAATATAGACCCCCAAATACCCTATTCCTTATTCTGGGGATCCCAAGTTAGGGAAATCCGAAATCCTACATAACCCTATATAACCCTGTATAACCCTGTATACTCCTATAAAAACCCCCTATGAACCCACACATGGCACCCTAAACCCTAAACCCTAAACCCTAACCCTAAAACGTTGGACAGAAATCGGACTGGCCGACGACTTATCATGCAGGAAAAAGCAGTGCGTAAACACCAAGCGCGGTTTAGGGTTTAGGGTTTTCTAGACTGTAGAAGTCCTAGATTCATGGATACTTTGGGTCATTCCCCCTTACAGTAACTGTTACCCACAATGGGTTATACGAGTTATAAGAACCCCCTTAATAAGGCCCCTTTAAGGACAGTTACTGGGAGGGGGAATGACCCAATGGATACTCCAAGTGTCTCCCAGTGGCAAGAACTGCTGGCATCATCACATTTCGGGGCTTTGCGGCGTTTAGGGTTTAGGGTTTAGGGTAATGTAATCATGCCCAATGCAACATTGGGTCCAATCTCTCAAACCACGCGGAAATGCAGTAGCGACAACAAACTGAAACCCTAGACCCAGAACCCTACACTCTACATAAGACGAGCTCCTATGCGCTCTTCATTACTATATTACAACACTACGATTTTACTATATTACGATATTACTGTATTACTATTTTATTGTATTACTATATTACTATATTACGATATTACTACATTAAGATATTACTGCATTGCTATAATACTATATTACTATATAAGTATCTTACTCCGAATAGACCTACTATCATTTCAATCCCAAGGGCTCCTTCACGGGCTCCTTCACGGGCTCCTTCACTGCTTTGCACCTCAAAGATTTGCAGGTTCTGCGAACTGCGCGGAGCTCCGGTACCTTACCAGACAAAGCACAGGTCGGTAATCGCAGGGGATGCGCGTTATGAAGCTGGGCTAGCCCTACTAATGATGAAATGTCCATGTTATCCCAGCTGAGGTAACCTTCTTAACAGCAAGCCAGGAATTGCTGCAAAAGCGGCAGTCATGTGGGAGCACATCTTGCCCACTAACCTTGCTGCGAGTTGCCCCGAATGCTGCAGACAATACGCATGGAACAAAGATGGTCATCTCACTACACTACTACATTACGAATTAACTATATCATTATGTTACTATATGACTATATGTACTCTATTTACTATGTTGTATTTACCAATTTCACTATATTTACTATATTTGCTATATTTAGTATATTTACTGTATTTACTATATTAACTATATTAACTACATTAACTATATTACTATATTACTATGTTGCTACATTGCTATACTACTATTTTGCTAGGCTATCATTTTACTATGTTCTCATGATACTACATAGTGTGGTGACGAGGCACTCCAGTCCAAAGGCTTCGAGGCGACACTTTGCCATTGATGTGCATTCAGGATCCGCCTTCACACATTAGGGTTTGTGATGGTTTAGGGTTTAGGGTTTAGGGTTTGTGATGGTTTAGGGTTTAGGGTTTAGGGTTTAGGGTTTGTGAGGGTTTAGGGCTGTAAAAATAAGACTATATGACGACCCTAATATAGTAACTGTTATCCCTTATACTCACTATTGCAGGTTGGGGGGTCCACCTAGTATAGACGCCTGGCAAAAGGATAGATGTCCTTGGAGGGCCGCATGTGGAAATCCATGTTAGGTTGGCCGAGGGTAGGGTTTTGGGTTCCGTCTTTTTCTATTCTCCTATATATCCCTATGCATACACCTATAGAATCCATTTATTTCCCTATGTAACTCCCTGAATAGTTTCCGGATGAGCCATAATCTAAACTCCTGGTCTCCCCCTTAGTAACCCTACCTACACAGTAATAGTCTCCTATATAATGCCCTATCTGACCCCCTTTAAGGCGTGTAGACACTAGCTCATGTAACCCCTAGCCGTGGCCTCACTAGGCTGATGGGCACCAGACTGTCGGCACAGATGCTCTGCCTCGCCTGAACAGAAGATGTTGGGGTTTGGGTTTTGGGGCTAAGGGTGTAGTGTTGGAGGTTCAGGACTTTTGCCATCTTTCTGGGAGTGTTTAGGGCTTAGGGTTTAAGATTTCAGGTTCAGGGTCTAGGGTTTAGGGTTTGAGGGCTTGGGTTCAGTTATGGGCTGCCTGACCACCGCAATGCTGGGACAACCAGGTTCTCCCTGAAGTAGGCTCATATTGGATTAGCTCATTAAGGGAGAACGTTGGGTTTATAGGAAACCGACGATTTCGGGTCTTCGCTCAGGGCTCAGGACTTCAGATTTCGAGTTTAGGGTTTAGGGTTCAACGGTTCAAATGCTTGGGTTTTGAGTTTGGGCCAAAACCTTAAACACTAAACCCTTTACCCTGGGTTTGGGGTGTTGGGTCTCCGGCGAGCCTGACTCTGCAGGAGTCATGGCGACATCGCAAGGGCCAAAGCCACCTTCCTACGGATCCAACTGACAATGACTAACGTCAGCGTGGTCCTAGCTAAACACCACAATTGAAAAACTTTCGAAAAAATAAGCCAGCAATCCAACAAAAGTGCAGTATGGTAGTAATCAACTGGGATCTTCATGCCGTGGTCTTGCGCAAAATGGCTGCGAACCCGCAACGCTCATTGCAGGGCGCCTGCAAACACTTTGGATCTAGAACGGCTCAGCGTACTAGTTCTTAGGAAGGAATTAGGGAATATCATCCCTATAATGATATATCTCCCATACAACACACCCTTATTCCCTGCTAAGTCCAGCAAGTCATGATCAGGCCGCAACCTTCCTGCACCGCTGTGTGGCCTGGGGGCCATGCACACTGCGGAATCACGCTTCGATTTCCTGTCCAAGTAGGGATTTGAATTTGCCAGTTTTCCCAAAATTAGGGGTGGGGTTTAGGGGTTTAGGGTTTAGGCTTTTTTTGGGATGCTTATTATGAGGACTATAGTATATGAGGGCTTATATAGGGGGACCGCAGTTTAGGAGAGTCGGCTTGGCCTTCCGTGCAAACTTATCGTCCCCTGAAGTAGAGCTCAGGTAGAGAGAATATGGGGTTAAGGGTTGAGGGTTTTTTTGGTTCAAGGTCTTTGGGGTATCGGGTTTAGGGTACAATGAAAGCCTGTCTACCTTCACACCGTGCGTTACTTTTATGCAGATGGTACAAGATGATAGCCAAGTAAACCATAGTTGTAGCTTGGCACTTTTGTCTATACTGCGGGCGGCCCTAAGGCGTAAACCAAAAACCCAAAGCCTACACCCTAAAGGCCACCAAACCCTTAACATAGGGGCTATATATGGATAATGGAAAATAAAATGGAAACTACTATGATATAAGTGAAATAAAACAATAGGGTATACCCTAAAAGTCCCCAAACCCTCAACCAAGTTTTTCTTGCAACTGTTGGCGCCTCCTTTCCAGGGCCTTCACCTCGCTACAAAGACCCGCTGTTACGGTTTGGGGTTTAGGGTTTAGGGTTTAGGGTTTAGGGTTTAGGGTTGGGGGTTGGAGTTTCAGGTTGAACGTTGGAATTTAGGGCTTGGGGTTGCAGATCTAGGGTTTGGTTTCGGGCTTAGAATGTAGGGTTTTGGTGTAGGGTTGAAGGCTTTTTGGGTTTGAGTTAGGTCCTGGAGGTTGAGATGAGAAGCGTCCACGAGAACTAACTTAAGATGTCCGGGATTTCAAGCGACAAGGTTTTTGAGGTCTGGAATTCGGGATTAAGGGCTTGATGTCTAGGATTCAGGCTGGGTCCTGAGAAGGGGCATTCTGATTGAGGGTCGAGGCCGTGGTAGGGTTTAGGATTTTGGTTAAAGGTTCTTTAAGCTTTCGTATCTAGGGCTAGAGGTGTGAGATTTCACCTAGATTGTGCCTGTAATACCTGAGGACCTAGAAGCTCATTCGGTGAAAATGAGATTACTGCGCGACAGCTAGTCGCCAAGGTTTTGAAAATGAGAACTCTACTTCATAAGCCCAAGCTGCTGTTGGCAGAGGCACAACAATAGCCGTAGGCTGTGGTGCCTATGTGTGCCTATTGATAAACGCACCAATCTTTTAGTTCACATAAAGGCATCCCCATTTTTAGGCACCCAAGACTGTCGTGCTTTCCCTTTTTTTCAGGATTTACCGTGGAGTGCTGCTTGGTGGTGAAGGGTTCTTCTGTTGACTTTTACCCACACGCAACATGCAACCCGCTTTAGTCTTGAGCCTTGCCTATCAAGGGGCCGAGCCTCTGAACCCTACGTCAAGGTTCAGAATAGTCTGTTCCTCAAGGTTTGAACTTCGGATTTTTGGATTTTGCTTGCACCTTCGTGGTTGCTGTATCCAGGCGCTCGGCCTTCTTCGTGACGTCATCAAACTAAGCCCTGAACACCAAGCAAGAAGGTAGGGTCCGTGAAACGGACATCCTTGATGCGTTGCCTTAGGGTAAGGCACCATCTTATACGATCGCAAGGGTACAACCTTTGACCCTTTCGAGGACATCATTTCTACATGGTAAAATGCGCTTGCCTTGCGGGGGCCTAACTAATTACTGGCATCATGTTGTGGTCTGTTTCATGTAGCTATCCCACGATGCTGCAAATGGTCAGCGGCACCCTTTGGCCTATAATGACTGCTTATGTGGGTATTTCGCAAAACAACGCTACAATTCGCCATAGTACCCCTTACAGGGGACCCCTTCCCCTCATTTCCCTACACTTCTCTCCGCTATACATCCGCAGGATCGCTTAGGGATGTACAGAAAGCTACGGAAACCCCCACATGCCCAGCTTGCCTCGTCACCGTTGACCGGCTCCCCATGCCTGCCCAGCAGTATGTTATATAACGTTTATACCGCCCCAACTTCCATTTCGGTGTCCATTTTCTTGTCCATTGAAGAACACAGGTGCAAAGATAGAACGAGCAAAGCTGGCAAGAAGGTAGCATACTGCAAGGGGCTTCAAGCAACGGAGTTTACATCTCAGCACACACAGCTGATTAAATATCATGATGACATGACCGTGTTCTTGCCTGCTTTCCTCCAGCTTTGAATCTGGTACAGTCATGTCAAAACTCACAGGGGCGCAACCAGCAGCATGCACACATGCCATCTCAGTCTGCAGTTACAGGATGCCATTTCTTTGAAGTTCAGCCCCCTGCCTTGGTCCCAATCTGGAGGAATCAGTGCAATGCAAACTGCGCAACTCAGATGTCCCATCCAAGCACTTTCATTTGTGTGCTGGGTGGATGGTCTCCGGCTAACTGTTGGCAAGCATAATATCGTTGTCCTGAAGTTGGAAGTGGAATGGAAGAAGGATCGACATCAAACATGGTGCTGCTTGTGGCCGAAACGGCTTCACACCGAATAATAGCACGCAGAGACAACAAACATGTTTGGAGACTACCATGTTTGCACCTTAAACATAGGGATGAAGATAAAATAGACCATGTTGGTGCATTGCATGCCGCCAAAATGAACCGCACTTCTCCTCTTCAGCCTGCACAGCCACAATCTTGCCAGAAGAATCTGTTTCTTTGCCTCTCTCAAAATCCTGCCTTACAAAAGAGACGAAATGACAGTTTGACAGCGAATCCCAACACGGCTCATCAAGATGATAATTGACAACCTGCAAACAAAACGGAGGGACTACAGCAGAAAGCGTTGATCTTACACCTCAACTCCAACCATGACGGTCCTGAGTTTGTCCTAATAGCAAAGCCTGGGTTTCCCTGCTGTTTTGCCGCACGCTTTGCATGTTCCAAGTGACTTGCCTTCTGCTCCGCAAGACTCAGTCACCATTTCCAGGGCCTGAGCGCATTACTACTCCCGGCTTAGGATTTACGATTTAGGGTTTAGGGTTCCCATGGCTGTGGACCAGGACTATATTACCGACCCTGCTTTAATGTGACACCAAAATGTACCAAAGCAGCCCTTTATGAACCAAGGTAATCTCTAAGCCCTTGCTCAGGATACCTCCACTACGTAACCCTGAAAGGTACCTCCAACATGTGCTGAAAATCCTTAATCTATTACAATGTAATAACTATCTAAATGTCTAAAGAGCTCAAGATTACGACCATACCAATTGGCGCACGGTAGTGTACGGCATGATGTACTCAAGACTAGCCTTGGTATAGGTGGGTCGAGCCTTTGTCTGATTGGGGGCCGGAGTCTTCGCATCACACCCTCAAAAGGATCTGGGTTGGACAGCAAATGTTCTTTAAGATCGTTACCTTCAACACCATGACCCTCGATCCCAGCCCATCCGTTGTAAAGAGCCCCACTCCCACTGCTTGAATGAATTTTGCGCGGGAGCCACGATGATGGAATTCCTTGGGCCAAATAACATCTCTGAAGCCAAGGATCGCAGATTTGAGGGTTAGGTTCTAAAGAACCCTCTTATTTGTTGAGGGTTAGGGCTATCATGGTGAAATTATTCGCGCTGGGTTTGGGGACGTGTGAATGCAAAATTGGTAACCTTCCACATGGTTGGCCAGGGCTTCTCGAAACGACCCAACCCTAAGCCTTACAGAATTCCGGACAGTGACCCGGTAATCTTCTTAAAACTTCGAAGTATCGCTAGGGTTCCTCAGGTGCTAAGGACCTTTTATGGTCTTTCAGGCCAACAGCACGCTACTACCCCCCTCCCCTCCCCGTCCCCCCCACCCCCCACCCGCCGCTGCCTGGCTGCTGCGCAACCCGACATAATCCCTTGACACTCCTTCGTATTCCTTACGGCATGGAACCCTCGTAAAATCCTAAGAAGCCTTTTGTGTGTATGGAAGCCATCGATGTCCCCGAGTCCTTGTTGACCTAAAATTGCAGAAGATACCCATAAGATCCCGCATGTCCAGTGTCAAGTCATAAAAAGATCCAATCCTTAGCCTCCAAAATGCTGGAGTTTCCTTGCCGTTACAATCCTCGAAAACCCCTGTAAGATGCCAACCCTCAAGGCTGAAGCCTCAACCCTGAACCCTGAACTCCAACCCTAAACCCTAAACCCTCAACCCTAAAACTTTCAACCCTAAAGGATCCCCAAAACTTCCGGCCAACCTGGTTGGGGGGCTTTTCTGGTGCCCAGCCGCAAAGAAAGTCGCGCCAGGATCCCTGTGCCCAACTCGAATGGGGTTTCAGGGTTCAGGGTTTAGGATTCATGGGGTTTAGGGTTTAGAGTTCAGGGTTTAGGATTTAGTGTTTAGGATTTAGGGTTAAGGGGTCAAGGGGGATATGGGGGTTGTATGAGACATATGGGGATGTAGGGGTTTCCAAAGATTGGGATATAGGGGTCATATAGATCATATTGAAATGTATGGGTTGACCAAAATTGGGATGTAGGGTCATATGGGGATATATGGATTCTAGACCTCGAAGCTATAGGGCTTATATGGGGATACTGTAAGGACAGACGGGGATTGTGAATACGGTTTATATCGATTAGGGTTTCCCAAACTAGGGGTACTGTTTTGGGGGGTGCTCATAATAAGGAAACCCGAAACCCTAAACCAATTGGGGTTCTCCTATTTAGCAAGTAAATGACTTCAACATGCCTCAACAATGTCAGCATAACATGGAGTTTAGGGTTTGGGCTTGGGACCCCAATGACAAGCTGTAATGTTACTGCACTCCCCAGGCCCTAACAAAATGTTGCCATCATGGCAAGCATCCTGAACATTGCCTCTACCTTCGAAGATTACGTGATGCCTGCTACTGTGAATATCATCAGTACTGTCATAGGCGCCACTCTTCTTGCAGATAGTCTTGCTGCCATAACGCTTTTGGGATGTTCAGCCAAAACACAGTCATGCTTTCGTCTTAGATTGAAGGACATCGCTCTTCGGGGGATCCTATCGCTTTTGGGGCTTTTTGCACGATTCCTACATGTCACGGCATTCCTTCTCTTCGTCCCCAATACGCGAGTATTGACCATTGCTCATTTGGGTTTAGGGCTTACAGTTGTCTTCTGAAGTATGTCCCTCAAGGTTCCACCTCAGTGCCTTGAAGCGAAAAAATACTTTTGCAAACGGACATGTACCACTCCACAGCTGACCTTGCTAGAAGACATCTATAGACACCATGCACACGAACTCAACATGGTTTTCATATATGCCACGCAGGTTCTCTAATCTCTAAACCCCAAACGTACCCGCAAACAGTACACCTCAAACCGTGAAATCGCAAACAAAAATCCTCGCAGCTGGTAACCCTGTCAGATTTTTCCTCTAACCACTGCCCCACTTCCCCCCGCCCTCTTTGCCAATTTGCCCACTCCTCCCCATCACCCTTCCCTCATCCCACACTACCCTCCACAAATTCTCAGCACCCTGGTGACATGCGACATAGAGCTTCTTGGCTGAACCTGACTGTAGTCAGATGCCCGAAGTCAGTGGAGGCTCTCAAGGATTCAGTGGAGGCAAAACATGGTTGAGCTCGCCGGTATCAGATACATCTGGAGGCAAAGTTGATTGATTTTGCTTGTAGTCACAGATGCCTGTGGTAGGGGTGGGGGTGGGAGAGGTTCCAGCGGGGAGCGTAGGGGATGGCCTAGGGGCAAAGTCCAAAACACTTCAAAAATCCAACGAGAAAAAATCCGAATTAGGGTGTAGGATTTGATTGCATGAAAACATGTCCGTACCGCATCCTCTGAGCCGCGTGCATCTGCATCCTGATGCCCCATACTGATTAATATGCCCTACCCCCTGCTGGGGCCGGCAACAGCACCATTGGGCGTTCGTTGATCACTTTTGGACACCTCAACATATATCGTTTTTTGGAGGGATCCCAATCGTGCTGATGATGCTGGCGTACGCGGCACGAGCCCGTGCCCCGTACGGGAGGGTTCATCAGTACAATTGGGACCCTATTTTGGGTTGTTGTCCGCTAAGCTTTAGAGAGAACAAGACCTTCCTAACCTAAAACTTATCCCAGGCAACAAGAACATCATGTTTCTAACATTTCTCCCGATCAGGAGCATCAGCAGGGCTTGGGCGGACATGATGACTGGGCTTAGAAGGGTGGACGGCCAGGCCGGCATGTGCCGCCTGGCCCGGAATTACCGTGGTATGTGGAATGTACTACAAGGCACTGTAACATCCTATCGCGCACGTCAGTATAACAAAATGTACCCTTCGATGAAGTGTCGTATAAGTGTAGGCGAATGCACTATAAATAGTACACCCCCTCTCGGCTCCCAAGCCTGTAAGTCATTGCAAGTCCAAAGCAGTTTTTAGCAGTTGGCAGAATTCAAGACAACATCTCTCAGGCCTCGCTTGCTGCTTGGTATTCCTGGCAGCTGAGGCGAATGATTGGTCGGAGCAGAAAGGCAATGATCAGATTTCAACCCTGGGATCCCTACCTATATGATACCTATATAATACCTATATAATACCTAAATAAACCCTATATAATCCCTAAATAATCCCTATATAATACCTATATAATACCTAAATAAACCCAGTTAACCCTATATAATCCCTATATAATAATTTTTTAGGTCGAAAGATGTCCATTACACAGCTATCGGTTACTGATTTTGAGGGTCTTTTGGTTCGTGACAGTGTTCAGTACAACCATTGATCTTTGATTTTGAGAAAAACCTTCAGCCCCTGTGACCCGAGGCACCTCCGGCAAGCTCTGCGCCGCTGCCCGGGAACGATTCCTTATTCGGGTGTAGGGTTTAGGGGAGGGCCTCGGTCCCAGGGCTTATGAAGGCTTAGGATTGATGTTGACATCATGGAGTCTGTTTTATGTAGGATTTAAGATTTGAAGTGGTTTGCGGTTCAGCTGGTTTCGGGCTGATTGAGGATTTTAGGCTCAAGGATTAGCCCACTCAAAGGAGAATGCTATTTTTCCCTGCTTTCGAAAAAGAACCAGCCCTGAAGCACGATCCCCTTGCTAATCTTCTGGAGTCACGCACATACAAAACCCCAAAACACTAAACCCAAAACCCAGAACCCTAAACCCTAGACCCAGACGTCGACCCAAGGGGTTTAAGGTTTAGTGTTTAAGGCTTTACCAGGCATATAATAGGATTACACGGGGTTTCGGGCTTGGGATTAAGTAGAGTTTAGGGGGGGAATTGTTCCCAATATTTGCAAATGAGTTGGAATAGGGAATTGGGCATGAACTGGAAACTCGGCTTTGTGTTTTGAACTCAAGGACATTAGACACGAGTGATTTTGGCCACCAGAGCCAAGCATTGAACGCTATTGCAGTCTGCTTGTCATGCAAAAGGAGCTTCGACCTGTCCATTGCTGGGAATCTGGGTATGGGTATACGGCAGGGTGTGCTTGTTGGGGGTTAAGGCTGGTGTTTGGACTTAACTGTAATCCGGCAGACGGAAAAGCTGAAGGGTTAGAGAAAAAAAAACCTAAACCCGAAACCCGAGCCCTAAACACTAAACCCGTAAACTCAAAACCCTGCAGATCTTGCAGGTCTGCAGTTTCAACCCTAAACCGCACAGACCCTAAACCTTGACCCCAAAACCCCCAACCGTATCCAGCTTGGCGCCTCTTACCCTTGGATGTCCGTAAAGAAATGGGCGGCTCATGTACCGAAATCTCACATAACCGCTTGCCTAGCGTACATCAACAGTCAAGCAAATACCTTACGCACCATAGCCCACAAAAAGCGAACGATGATTTGCAGACTGGCTGCCAGCGCCTCGGCGGGGCCTCCTGGAAGGAAGGGGGTTAGAAACGGGGCTTCAGATATCAAAGACTTCGCTCAGCTGTGGGAGTGAGGAGTTTGGGCCTTAGGGTTCAACGATGTTAAAATGCACGGACTCAAGGCTTACCTGGTTTTGGTGAGAGCATCTGCTGGTACCTGTCAGGGTCTTGCAGAAAAGCTCGGGGACAAGGAGGAAACAGAAGGCTCTGGGACGAAGTCTAACAGAGCCTCAAGAACACAGGCCATGCTCCGGCAATGATTTGACGTTCATGGTGGTCTGTGGATCGGCTTGGGGGGAGGGGTGGCTGGTGCAAGTCCCTGAGGCCCCTTGGCAGCAAACTTCCGACACTTGGATTTTCTGGGGTTTGGAGCGGGCCGACCCTTGGGGCTTTGGCATCAGCCACGGGGGGGCCGCCTCCAAAGATTGACGACCTCAGAAGGAATACAAACATGTTAAACGAATAGCAAAGCTTTACAAACCTACTTAGACTACAGTACTTAGAGGGGGCGTAGAGGAACATCTTACCCTGAAACTGAGTCCCAGAACCTTCTGAAGTTCTTAAGCATAATTCGTATCCAGACATCGCATTATTTTGGCCTCAATCGCGTGGCCAGTAGTCTTCAAACAGATGGTTGGCACACTGACGCAAGCTAGGTAAATTGCAGTGAAGATGCGACCAAGTTGGAAACAAGAAGCTTGCATGCGATGGTTCCGGATTGAGGGCTTCAGGTCTTCTTCCCTGGAGTTCGCACTCATGGCTGCTTTGGATGTCAGCTTTTCCCGGGGCGTACAGCAGGCTTTAAGTCTTGAAATGGTTTGGGAACTTGCATGGTGCCTGCCGTTTGATCGGTTTCTGACGGATAAAACCATTTTGGGACCCCTATGCGTCCGGGCTGGAGCAGTAAGCAGAAAGGTATACAGCAGGTTGAGCAAGAGATTCAGGGTGGGGAAGTGATGCATGGAGTGTACTGAAGAAGTGTGAACAAGCTGACCTCGTCTGAACCTATTTGCAGCAGAAAAACATCAATGAGGTCCAAGCCATGTTAGGATGGGACATGGTTAAGCTCATACATGTGGAAGTTCCGGTATGGGGTAGCTTCCCAAGACGAATAGAGACACCTGAGAGGGAGAGAGAGAGAGAGACAGAGAGGGATAAGGATATGTATACGTCCAAGTGCTGCACGAGGATCGGGATTGCTTACATGAGCTATAGTCTAAACTCCTAGTATCCCCCTTAATAACCCATATAGTAGTCCCATATATTATCCCCTAATGTAACCCCATTTAAGGAGTTTAGACTATAGTACACATGGGAGATGATCGCCGCCCCAGGATGAAGCACGAAGATTATGATTGGGATTCCTTCCGCGCAAGCACCCCCACAGAAAAGGACCGCCTTGTTGAAAACTAGCTACGCCCGGTATTGGCTTAGAGTGGGTAAGCCCCACAATGCAGACCTCCAAAAAGGAACCTCTGTTTTGGACACCCCAATTTATTTCAAATGTTTGATGAGCCATGTCATGCCTGCACTGCCTTGGGGCCTGCTCATGAAAGGAAGGGGTCCAACACGCAATCAGAGAAGCGCACGCGACTGCAACTGACGTCTGTTTGGTAGGGTCCAGAAATGGGGTGCCGCAATTAAAACCCCAAGTGCTACAACCCTTCTTATAGATAATCTTGGAAACTCCCATTCTGGTACATGTGAGTGTGAGTAAGGCAACGCACAAGCCCGAGATGGGAGTCTAAACATGGGGTTCGCGCCATGTGCCGCTGTACAGCCATGAAAGCCTTTGGCATAACAATCCACAACACAACGCTCCTCGTCATTCCTGTCGAGAAGGCCGGTTGCCTTGAAACTCAAACTAAAACCTAACAGCTTGCAACTCCGTGAGCAGTGCCAGAGGGTTGCGTGCCTGGTGGCTCCAAAACCACTGGTCGATTGCAGACAGGATCTCTTCCAACCAAGCAATTTTCAAGCGACTTTTAGCAAACGAAAACCTACAGCAGCAAATGGTACGTACGTCACCGTCGCACTGTTCTGCGCATGCAGCTTGCATAAGAACTTGAGAGCTGCGGTTTTGCAGAGCTACAAGCGCACCAAGGTACAAAATTTGATGTGACATGCTGACAACATGATCGATCATCTTGCTCTACCGCATCCACCTCCAGCATCTGGCTGGATTCATCCTTGTGCCTTTGCATCTCCTGCCCTTAAAAGTGACTCTGTTGGCGACAAACCCCTACCAAGCTTTTTTCAAACGCATTGCAAGTTGCGAGAATTTTGGAAAGCGCACAGGATTGTGAGGGCTGACTTGCATGCTGGCTGGCATGCGCATCCCAACACGTGTAAGCAAGGGTGGAATATCAAGGTCTCCCGATCAATGAATGCGCCCTGCTGGGAAGCCTCGTAGGCTTGCAATTGGCTTCGGCATTCCTGTCGGCATCGCAAATGAGCAGGCTTGTAGATGAACAGCCAAGTGGAGGTCAATCAAATGTCAGCAGAATAGTTTGCACTGCGTGGAGTCCGCCCAAATCTGTCATGGATGTCCTTGAGCTGCCTCCTCAGTGAAGCGACTTCAACCTGAAGAGCCTGGCTGGGCCGGTGCAATCCAAACTGACATGAATGAGGCGTTTCATTTGGATTAAAGTGCGGGGAGCTTTACACACATCGGTTACCTAGTATATCAGCCTGTTTACTTGTTCCAGGGCTTCGAAGGGAAGAAGCTATATATATATTCTTGGAAGCTATATATATAATCTTAGAAGCTATATATATATATACATATAGGGTTTAGGGTTTAGGGTTTAGGGTTGGAAGCTGTATATAAATCTTGGAAGCTATTTATTAATATGTAGCGGGAAGCGGCTTGAAGCAGTTCCGGACGATTTATAACCGCTCCCTGGGCCAGCTGCTATTCGAAGCTATTTCAAACTATCTGAAGCTATTTATGTTTTCAGATTATATATAGCTCGAAGCGGCTTGAAACAGTTGCGGACTGTTTATTGAATAACCCCTGGGTGTCACAAACAGTTTTATAAATCGCTTTTGGGACTTTATAAATAGCGTCTGGGATTTTATAAATCGTTTCTGGCCTCCAATTGCTCAAAACAGAAACCAGCCTTTAAAGAGGTATACTATGCAACACATCGGTGTTGAGATATACTATGTTGGCGTATAGAAAGCAATGAGAAGATTGGATTGTTCAAATCGTACGGGTACTGGTAGCGTTTTTCATTTGGGCATGTGCCAAAGATTACATACCCATTTCTTGCGCCCCAGCTTGTTAGAACCCACCACAAAGATCATGAAGATGCTTGTAACGTGCTGGCCCGATTGGGCGTTCCATTAATTGAGCCCTCGCCTGCAACGCTTTGCATGTGTTTCGGTTCCAGGCCTTGGGCTGGGAACTCGCTGCCGCTGCTGCGGCATCCTGGGGAGCCTGATCGCAGGGTACCGCGTTCAAGACCTGAAGCCCTGAAACCTAAACCTTACTCAAAACCCAGGCCTAAAGAGCTCTCCTTGCGAACTCATCGTCACCTTTGCCCCTTATTCTCTCACTGTTTGTACCATTTCCCCAAACCCGCAATCGTGGCCTCTGCATGGCGATGGCACTCCATTGTTCCTTACACCTTTGATTAAGCCCCTCAGCTGAATGAGCCGCACATCCTGCACGGAATCTAGAGAATCGCCGATGAGTTGGAAACTCTGGTGAGAACGCATTCATGTAGCGTTGGAGCATGGCTTCAGGCATGCAAACAGAGCCTTACCTTGGCACTTGAGGTAAAAAGCATGGGGTGGATCTAGGTAAAGATGTATCTCCGGCCTGACCCCTCCATGCTAACCCATGCTAACCCATGCATAACTGACCCCTATGTGGCTTGCCCAGTTGTCCGAACGAGCTTGGGCTGCGTCGGGTTTAGAAGTCTAAATGCTTCACATCAAGGCTTAGGGTTCACGGTTGGGAGCTTAACTTACCATAATAGGGTTGGGGTTTGGGGCCTACATGCGGACATGAAGAGCGTAGGCTCTCAGATGCATTAGTTACAGCGAAGTGTATGCAAGGATGTTGAAGGACCTGGCGTTATTTTTCAGATTTCTGTACACAGGAGCAGACTGGCATGAAGATCTCTACTTCCATTGACAGCAATTGCACAAGCGGCGATCGCATGGTTTGCTGAGCGCAGACGAAAACTTCTTCTTCTTTCTGGCAGCTACCAAATGGGAAGGTTCCCCACACTAAGTAGGCATGACACTAGAGCAGTAGTGATAAAAGACTACAGGATATTGCAGGGTTGTAATGTGGATCTGTCCGTTCCTACTGAGCTTGCAGCTCCAGCAGTTAAACACATACACCTGCCATAGACAGATTGGGCGCTCAAGAATGACATGCCATAGGTCCCATCGTGGGCCTCGCATAGGTAGGTTGGCAATGGTCTAAAATTGTTACGGCACCGCGTCACAATCATGATTTTCCGCAATCATTGGAGTAGCAGGCGGAAAAGCTCACGGCCGACCTTGGGATGTAACGAACCTGACTTCTCCAACTGAAACAGCTCCTCGGTGGTTGCTGCATAGGTCTTCCGCGGGTCTGCCTCAGCTCTCCAGAAGCTTCGCAGTTCGGAGATGACCTCCAGATGCTGTTTCTCCTCCAGTGGTAACACAAAGTACTTCGATATCAGCGCGACACATTCTTGCCGCTGAGCTGTGCTCAAAGCTGGGCAACTGCGCCTCAGGCATGCTGCAGCATTCTTTAACGGACTCCATGTCCACGATTTGATTCTTCATGAGGCTCAGGACTTCTCTTGCAGCTGCTTCTCTCAGCTGCCCCGTGCCGCAGCCAAGAAGGGTCATCAAAGCATAAAGGCCAGCTGTGCGTACCTTGTTATCCTTGCTGCTGCAGTGCTCCAGGATGTCACTGAGCAGCACGGGAACCATCAACTTTGTAGCGGACTCGGGAAAAATGACGTAACCTCCAGCTGGCCTGTGCCATGTTCCAGAGTTGACCTCATATGCCAACCGTGCTACATTTAAATAAGTCGCCAAGGAAGGAGCCTAAGGCAAATAGTTTGGCTTTGCTGAAGAATCCGTCAAGGAGCAGTGATAAACCTTGTCCGGCCTGGGGTTGCCGCCAAAGCATGTTTTCAGAAAGCGCGCTTTGACGGTCAACATATCTTCGTCCGCAGCGTCGGAGCTGGCCCTCCCCAGCCCACCTCTGGTGTCGTAGAAGTGAAGAATGTCGGAAGGCCTCCGATCGCATGGAACGCGAAAGTTGCCTCACTACTGAAACTGACATCTTATGAAGCTTCATTGCAAGGCCTGTGAAAACTGCCCATCTCGACAACGTGGGCCACCAGTGCCTCACAGCGAAGAGGTACGGTGAACCCTTTGGCCCCGAACATTGTGGGAAGCAGGCTAGATATCGGCAGTGGCATGCAGATCAGCCTTGGGATCTTTGGCTTGCCAGGAGGTCACGCGCCAGCTCTTGATCTCTGGCACCTGGGCTGCACCCACCCCACCTCAGGCCCAACGCGATTGTGGAACATGTTTGTTACAAGGGGTGTGGTTGACTCATCTCACTTGGTGAGAATCCACACCATCTATCGCAGACGCTGAAAACTACACGCCAGCAGGGGCGTTGACACACCAAAGAGCACTCATCCCCATATAGAGGTTGCTTCCAGCGCAAACTCAGCAGCAAAGCATGAAATTGCCGGTTCGGCTGCGGACACTGAGATTTGAGAAGGATTATAGACCTGGTTTCAGATAAGTGCAAACAGGGCATGGATAACTGGGTACGTTCCTGACCAAACAGGCCAATCCGGTTTTCAATACTAAACACACGATGAGAGATGCACACTGAAAGCCTACACCTCTACCGCCCCTGAATTAGCATGCAACCTCGCATAGTCATAATCAACCATTAGAAGCACAACAATACTTGCACCTGTGCTCTAACCTCTTGCCCACGCTGAAAAAGACTTTACCAACCGAGTGCTGTCCAACAATAATCTTGACTGCAATTACCCGCAATGCCAAGATACAGTCAGGAAGTCTAGAAGAAGCGGCCTGAGAGCACTGCTCGGACTGGCTTTTCTTAGAGAGAGACAAGCAAACTGCATGAGATCTCTGTCCAGGTTCAGAACCAGCAACAGCAACGACAGCAAGACGCGCGCGGGCAGGTGCAGACAAGTTGCAGGGGCAGCCAGTAAAGCCCCAGAGCATTGCCATCCTGCAGATCTTCTGGGTGAAAGCTGGGGAGATGGCATGTGCTTTGGAACTTTGGGGCTTTGGGTTTAGGACTTGCAATGCCTCATTGACGCGTTGTGCGCGGAGCGGCTCGGCCATTGTGTCATCAGTGTGTGAAAGCCTGCAATCTCTCGCCGTAGACTCACCAGTTGAGGTCCGGGCAAAGATGTCCTGTCCCCTGCAGCCAGGGCACGCCAGCGACGAATCTCTTGCTTCGGTTTTGCCTCTGGCCTCTGAGTCATCTTTTCAATGCTGCAGTACTATCACACACCCTGACTACAAACAGGCCCGCCTGCATAGGACTGTGTGCTGACAGCAAGGCTTTCTCGGCTCGGCGCCTGGGATTCTAATTGCTAGGGCCGACCTTTGAATCCTTGTACATCCACACACTGGCGAGGGTCCTACATTCAAGTTTGCACCTCAAGACTGAATATGCTACGTCAAAAAAGGGTAAGCTCGTTTTTGGGGTGAGCGTGGGCTAGAATTCCGAATTCTGGGGTGACCTGGCATCCCCTTCTAATATGCAGGGATGCCGCGTCGTACCCCAGAATTTGGAATTCTAGCCTCGGTTTAGCTTCGAAACCAGCCCGTTTTAAACCCCAGTGCGCATGATTTGTCTGAACCTAAGCTTGAGAGCAGACCTTCCAGGGACCAAGCTAACCTCTCAGCCAGAAGGGTAACCCCCCAGCAAATGAGTGGTGTTTTTTTGGTGGTTGAACCTAGTAAGATTATATTCCCTATATAAAATACTATACCCCAAAAGGATGATAGAATCTTACTCTATAATGGGTACCATAGAATCCCCAAATAAAATACTATTCAAATGAGGTGTACAGGTCCAGGGTCTGACGCTGAAACCCCTTGAGAGTGGCGGAAAAAATGACATCAAGAGCCTCATTGACCAAGGACATCACGATTGATGTTCTCGCCTGATGATCTGGGTTGGCCCCTAAAACCCTTTGAAAAGTATTAGTATATAGGGTCCCTTATTAAAGCCATTAGGGAAAATCTTAACTATCCCAGGGGCCTACCCAACGATGACCGCAAAGCATAATGACTTCTCCCCTCAGCAGCCGCTGCAGCACGCGATCGAAGACGCTATTCCGAGCGGAGGCTGTCCATGCAGATCATGCATACTTTGTCTGCCATTTGCAGCTCGGGCACTGGTCTTGCATCAGCAACAGCTGCGCTTCAAGCTCCCTTAGCCGATCCAGCTTGAGGTTGTCCTGCCACAGACTCTCCAGGCTGAACTGCCCAGGAGATCAAAGATAAAACCAACCCTACAGCCTACAGCTGTTGTGAGAACCCTCTGTCATCCGAAGCCTCTCGCTCCAGGTTCTTGGAAGTCTCCCTCGTAATCTGTCCGCAACTTGCACTGGGTATTTCTCTGCATGTTGCAGAGCTCCAGCAGCCTGCACGGAACACAGCATCTGCATGTGGTCACGTGTCCTGCTTTGGTTGTTTGCAGATTTTGCTGAGGCTGTCTGAGATCTCGACTTATTCAGCTTCTGATCAAACTCAAAGACTTGCTCCCTCACGTTGATGATGTCGGGCTCGCTGGTGTCGGAGCCTTGAGGCCTGCAGGCAGCCGGGTGACTGCGAAGAACGATCACGGGAAGTCAGAGCAAGACCACTTCACTGCAGAACAAGACAGAGCGCATCACTGCGCTTGGAATTGTCGAAGCTGCTCCAGGTGACTGCCTCAGCAAAGTGGGCACTAGCTTCCTGCATCAAGCTGTGTCTGGCTAGAACAAGGACGAGAGCTGAAGCTCATCGCAAATGAGCGTAATCGCCCCTTGAAGCGCTTGCGCCAGACGCTTGCAGCAAGCCTCGGCTTGCTGGCGCTGCGCGGACTCGTCCACCAGCTCCGCACGCTCAGCTTCAACCAGCCTCAGCCGGGCCTGTGCCCCAGAAGGCTCATACAAACAAGCTCACTGCGGATTGAAGGCTCAGAAGACTTTACAGCGTAAGCACGCTGACTTGCTTGCGTTCATCTTCTTGAGGAAAATCTAACAAGTTCTGTGGACAACACATGTGATGCTCTGAGACACACAGTTGGTCTTGTTGGGGCCCCGGCTCGATGTAATCACTGAGCAGCTGCTGTTGCAGAGTCCTTTGCTGTCAGGCACATGCAACAAAGTCTCCGACAGTTCATTCAAAGATGCAACGCATAACATCGCAAAACACAACATGGCGCAGCCCCTTCCCTTCACCCACCCTTCCTAAAATAAACCCCGAATCCAGATTAATGGGGACTTAGATAAGGATTTGTGTAGGTTTATTTGGAGAAGGGGAGTTAGGGGTGGTCCAGTATTATAGGATACCATGACTCGCGCTGCACGCGATGTCACAGACACTGAGCAAGCCCAAAAGATACTCCCATGGAAGGGTGTGATCGCCCTGGAACCCCCATAACGCCCTGCAAGCTCCCCATGGCTCTACTACATCAGTGCCTAACATGTGTTGCAAAAACATGTCTTCGCTGAGCTCCTCACTTCTCCCTGGTACAATGTGTCATTCCCGCCTGTAGCTCCACGCGGAAATGCCACCTTCATATGGAAGAAAACTTTGCTGTGGTTCATTTCAAGCACGTGTTGTGGCTGACACAGAAAAAGCGACCTGCTTCCACAGCTATGCGGCTATGATCTATCACGTTACGCACAATCACAGTACTGCTACATAAAATTAGGCAAAGTGAAGGAAACACACTGCTCTGCCGTGAGACCTGAAGCGTGCATCTGCCTTGAAAATTGTGTCAGGTGCCGCGCGGCTGCTCGCTCGGCAAGGGATTCAGGGTTCGAAGTTGTAGGGTTCTACGGCTTGGCTTTTAATGTTTGGGATTCAGGTTCTGGGGTTTAGGGTCATGGACAAAGGTTGGCCGGCAATAGGGAGAGGAACTCGAAACAATAATAAGACAACGATGTCGCGATGGGGTTTTTCTTTCATTCGGACGACATGGAAAAGACGTCTGACACAGCGCGCAAAATTGAGAGTTGCGCTTGGTCCGTTCAGAAACATGAGATAAGCATAAAAAACTACAGACCGGGACCCTCAACCCCTAACCCAAGCAGCCCTTTATCTAAAAGGTGGCTACACGCGGCCAAGATGTTGCTGCGTAATGAGCCAGCAGACGGATGGCAAGTGCACTCAACATGTCAGAGCTGGGCGGGCTAGCACGCAATTGCAGTATCCCACCATGCAAGTCCAACAGCAAACCTTGCTTAAGCCATGATCTTTACAATCCTCTTCGCAGCATGTGACAAATCTCGGAATGTCAACATGTGTTTTGCTCAATTCGGGGTGTACGGCGCCCTGGGTCTTTTCAATCATCCGGCAAGCATCCTTGCAGTCCTGCCTTTCATCCCAGCACCACTCAACAAGGTATACACTGCAACTGCGTTGAGCAATTACATACAAGGTTCTCGCGTGAGCATATGAATCCTGGCCCTTTAAAAATGAACCCCCGCCAACCCCATGGCACTCAATAAAGTACCGTTATATAAGCGGAGGGATATTCTAGCACAAGCGCCGCGCCTTTTTGTCGCCTGCGAAGACTTGTTGTTCGTGAGCTGCCCAAGATTGGCAGGAGTGGCCGGCCTGGCCCGGGCTGCAAGGGTTCACACGGGTACAGGAAAAACCAAGGACTACCTAGGGAAACCTTACAGGGGGGCGAGGTCTAAACCAACCCTAGGGCGGGCAGGGTGGGAACCGACATGAGCTTCGAGAATCGCATGCTGGAGGCTTAACACATGTGCTAGGCTGCAGCACAAGCGCCGCGCCTTTTTGTCGCCTGCGAAGACTTGTTGTTCGTGAGCTGCCCAAGATTGGCAGGAGTGGCCGGCCTGGCCCGGGCTGCAAGGGTTCACACGGGTACAAGGAAGAACCAAGGACTACCTAGGGAAACCTTACAGGGGGGCGAGGTCTAAACCACACTCAAGATGCTTCGCCGTAGGCGACAAAATTTTTGTTCAGGACGTTTCTCAAAGACACCGGTTGGTGTAGAGCTGGACAAGTTTGGCTGCCAGCGGTCTTAGAGCAATGATCTTTTGGCGGCAGGCTTCGGGAAGCCGTTGCAGGATCACCTGCGCTGCCACTTCCTGCAAGTAGAATTCCACGGTCTTCTGCCTGGCCCACCTTCCGCGCCAAGCCACGCGGCTCAAGTCTTCCGTCTCTAGATAGAGGTAGGTTGCACCGCTGCCGCGGAGGACCCCGGGAGTCACACCTTTATCTAGCTTCTTGTAAGGAACCCCAAGCTGCTTCATAATGGCATTCCATTGGCTTCGAAAAGTGGCCTTTGATCCAGGGTAGATTTTGGAATCGAAGTGCAGGGAGCCAAAAAGGCTTTCAAGCAGGCGCAGGACAGAAACGTCCTCTAGACGGCAATGTTGCCGCCTGGCAAACCTGGCGGTCTTTGGGTTTCGAACATGCACATAGGCGATCCTGTCAGACGACAAAGCGTCGGCTGGCAAAATCAGGTCACCTCGGGTGAGGTTCAAGTACTCGGACGGGTGCAGCATGCAAAGGAACCCTATGAGCAGGGTACTGGCGAAGCGGGGCCATTGCCAGGCCAAGGCTACAGCAACCATAGCTTCGACTATGGGAGCCGACATGACCGGTTGGCACTCACCCGGCTCTGCGTGCTGCCACTTGTTGTCCACTTGCCAAGCAGGCGTGAGCTGCGTTCGGAAGGCCGGACAGGTATCCTGCACCGCCGTTACGGCGTAAACAAAAAGGTACCTAGGGAACCCGGCAGAGTCCAAGTACAAACCATAAGCCCTAAGAGCGAGCGCTAGGGGTTCAGGTGCGAGGCACAGGCGGGAAAAGGTAAAACCTAGCTCGCTCGAAACCCAATCTTTGAAGGCCTGCAGGCAGCTAGCCATGCGCTGAACCGTGCCGTTCATTACTTTGAAAGCCACACACAAGTTTGCTACAGCTCTAGCACTAAGAAGCTAAGCAGGCCAAAGCGTTGGAGCCACAGCTACAAAGCACTCTTAACCTTTTGACTTTGCCGGAGTAGCAGCTCTGAGTTGGAACGCAGTCTGAAAGCGAAGTCAGAAAAAGCTAAAACTCTGCGGCATAAGCACCTGAAGCTCAGAAAGACCAAAGCCCTGCAGGTCAAGCGAGTGAAGGGTAACAAAGGCCAAAGCTCTGCAGACCAAGTACCCGAAGCTCCGAAATTGCTCCATTAGGCTGAACGCGGCGCAATGCAAACACAAGAGGTCTTGCTGCGAACAACCGTCCAGTCACGACGGCCAGAGCCACGTGGCTGAATGACCTGATTTGCGCCAGGCAGAGCGCAAGCCGCAGGCGGCAACGCTGAAAAGCGCAACGCAGGCTAGGCAGTAGCGTCTGCAGCACAAAGGCCTGAGTTGCGGACCGTCTGCTGAAGTTGAATGCCTTGAACCGGCAAGTCCTTCATGAATGGTAACTTGGAAGACGCGAGGTCTGGCACGAGCTGCTTGCTCGGAGTGAATGACGCACGCAGGCCGACAGGGCTTCGGCAGACAGCCAGTATGCACTGCATCAAATGTGCTTGTGGTAGGTTTCGCGCTTTTTCTGGGAGTTGGGCGCATGTGTGGGAATCAGCCCCCGATAGGCCTACCAACCTGACCGGAACCCATAGGGCAACCCTCAGGGGAAGATCCTAGAGCCCAGGTGGTGGATAAGGTACGGGTCAGCAGGATACACGGGTTCAGGTCCATGTGTGAGATGCAGGGGTCCAAGGCCGTCGCGCACGCCGTTGGCGCCTTGCAGGCAGACAGAGGGCCAACTGAAATGAAGCCACATCTAAGCCGCCCAAACGCAAGCACTGAAATGAAAATGCAGCTACAGAGAGGCATGGGCTGGCAGACGCATATACATTGCTCTGTAAAGCGAACCCCCCCAAAAAATGAAGGGCCTAGCACTCTGCCAAAACATCTCTGAACGGATCCGAAGGTTCAGGCGACGCAGGCACACTCTCCATCCAGCGCAGGGGCAGAGCAGGTGAATGCACACAGGCCACAGACCTGGAAAGGAGCTACGAGGCTGAAGCGCAATACCAAAAAGTTCACTGCGGTCACACCATGGGGATGACCAAAGCTCGGGCACAAAGCAGGGCGCGTGCGATACTCACCGCCCAGAGCAAAAAGCCTCAAGTGAGCGCCGGGTCTGTAAATGAATGACTGAAAGGTGTGTTGCAGAGTGCTTCTGCCAAAGCATAGGCGACCCATGCTTTGGGAGAGACACGCTGGAACCCACCTACACACACACACGCCATCCACTTCCCCCTGAGGGGCGATGCAGGCTCGAACTACGAAGGCTCAAATAAAAGCGCTGAAGCTATGGTAGACTTACCACAAACGTGTGTGCAAACCAATCATGTGTTAAGCGTTGAAACTTGGAAATAAGCTCAAGCATGTGAGAATGAGGTTACCTGAAACCATAGCTTGAGCTAAGGCACAAGCTAAAAGACGGAACGTAAAGCGTGAAAGCATGTAATGCATGTAAAGCAAGATGCTGCATGACGCTGCTGCCTCTGAGAAACTATGTGTGAAAAATTTGAAGCTGCTCTGAGAAACTATGCGTGTGGCTTGAGCCAAAAGCAAAGCATGTGTGATGGTTCAACAAAGTATAAACACATTTGAGTAAACACAAACACCAGCTGTAAAGCCGGACTGAAGGTCGAGAGGGCCACGGGGGATGCGCAAAGGCTGGCGGGGCCCAGGATTAGTTTCTATATCACCCCCCAAAAGCAAGAGAAGTCTGAGCCATCTGCCTGCCAGTTTGGGAACCCTAGAGGCGGCAAGCATAATGTCGAACCGATAGGTCTTGCCACAAGCAGGTCGGAGTACCAAAGTGGCAGCCCCTTGGTCGGAGCGTCAACAGGCCTGCCACGGGAAGGCCCGTCCGAGCGGTTCTGCCCGGAATACACATGCAAATTGCCGTTGTAAAGGCCACCACCAAGGAGGTATGGCAAGGAACCTTGCAAAACGCGGCAAAGCGCAGGGCTAGAGGAGCGCCCCTTAGCGGCAGCACCGAGAGTGACCCGACTGTCCAACAGGCCCAGGACCCTGGAGCAAGGGCGGTGCTTAGCGGCATGTTTCAAGAAAGTTTTGTACATGCGGGCCTCCAACACGTTTATGTGCCCGGGCCGGCGGAACTTGTACCTGAGCACTTCCTTGAAGCAGAGGCTGTCGACCAGCTCGCCTATCCACTCGGGATCTTCATGAAAGCAGCGCGAAGGCCCGGGCTCTAGCTCTGAAGCAGCGAGCTCGGACGCCAGAGCCAGGGAGCAAAACTGAGCACTCAAAGGCAGAGAACATCCGCCGCCGCGGCTAGCAGCCAGGCTGCCAGCTGCCATCCTTTGCATCAGTGCAATGGGATACCTGGCTGAGTAGGAGGCCACGCTTTGCCCAGGAACGGGAGCTTCCCCGAAAACGGCAACGGCAGAAGACTTGCAGCGGGCATCGAAAGCAACGACGGAAGCCTTGGCGAAGGTACCTTCAATCACGAAGTGCGGTGCAGAGGCTGGGCAAGAGCAGCCCTGAGGCAAGTCCAGGAGCCACGGCTTGTTGTGGAGAGGCTGGCTTTCCTGAAAGCGGCACCGAAGCTGCACATGCATAACCTGGTGACACGGGCACCAAGCTCTAGCAGGCGTTGGAAGCAGGCAAGGCGGAACTTGACACTGGACCCTGGCTGCTCTACACTAAAGAAAAGGACTATACTAAAGAGGAAAGCAACCCTACGGGCCAACCGATTATGCAAGGCAGTGAGCTCGTCGTGGGGGTTGAAGCCGGCCGGCACACCTTGGATCTCAAGCGAGGACGCCGCAAAGCGCCGAAGGTGAGGCAGCAGGGCGGGCCGGCGCGCCAGTCCCTGACAACGCGCCTCAAGGCGAGGCCCAGAAGCTCACGAAACACTGCATTGTCCGCCAAGTCAAGGAAACGGACACGGGGCCCTTGCACGTCCACACCATCGTGAACCTTCAAGCCTAAGGCAGCATGGGCTGAAGACCAAGAGCCAGTGCCCCGGCAAATTTCGATGGCGTCAAACAAGATGCCTTCGGAAAGCCCAGGGGGTATGGGAATAACATCCGGGGCCTGAGTCGGCACCGCTGTGTCGAAAACGACTTCGGAGTCAAAACCACATTCCCTCAAGGCGGCTGAGGACGGGGCCTCCAGCTTGGTGTAGCAGCCCCGTTGCTCGGAGTGGCGCCAAAGCTCTTGCACGGCTTCGGGAGTCGAGGTGGCTGAGGCAAGCCCGGCGCCGCTCGGACTCGCATCCCTGTGTCCTGAGGTCGCTTTGGAGCACCGGGCCGAGCAAGCTCAAAGTGAGCAGTTCGTTGCGAGTCCGGCGGGACAATCGCAGCACAGAAGTGGCAGGAAGGCGCGCAGCATCTTTAAAGGATGAATCCAGGATGCACAAAGCAGGTCGGCGGAAGAGGGCAACATGAATCCAGCAACCCAGCAGCGTGCTGAGAACCTTTGGTGAGCAGGCACCTTTGCGGGCAACCTCGGCAGTGCAGAGCATAAGGACTAGAACCCTATCCCTAGGGGCACTAACCAACCCTACATTGCCATCGATGTCGGCCCCCAAGAAAGTGCCTTGAGTCAGGTTCCGCTTCTTCTTCTTCTCGCGCTGGATCAGGCCGACCCGCGGGTAAGCTGCGTCGGCCTGGGCAAAAACTTCAGTGTCGCGAAGGGCGTGCCCAAGCTGGGCGTGTCGGCGGCTCAAGACTTGCACAGACAAGTGGTCGTCAATGCACAGCAGTTCACAAAAGGTACCTCGAGGGAAAGGCCTCCTGAAACTGACAACTTGCGAAGGCAACATGCATCCCGCGCAACGCAGAACCTCAACATGACTCTGTTGCGCAAGCTCGACAGCGAGGTTATCGCACATCGCAAGGCAAGCGAGGGCCAGGAAACACCGGCCGAAGTGCTGCTGCGGGTTGTAAGCTCTGAAGCCCTTGAGGTCGTCAGGAGTCATGGCCATCCCGATGCAGTTGCGTTTTGCTCTCTCGTCAGATACCTTTACGGTGTAATAGAATTCTGCGAGATCATCCGCGCAGAACCTCGCGACGCATCCATCGGGTATGTGGAGGAGACATAACTGGGAGCCATGACCTAGGAATCTAGTGTAGGCGTTTAGGGTGTGCATTCGGGAGTTCACCACGACAGGATTCAGGATTAAACGGTCCCAATCCTGATCCTTTGCAACACAGAAAAGCCCCACACATTCCTTCAAGTCACTAATCTGGTCTTCCCTGAAAATCCTTAAAGCCCCGACGTTGTCCCAAGAGAGCGCTAGCTTGAGGAGCTCGGCTTTGGAAGCATGAACCTTTGCCTTAGGAACCTTGGGCCAGGAATCGGCAGGCTTGCGGAGCACTTTGGGGTCTGCAAAGGCTGCTCGAGAAAGATGGTCCTGGAGGAAAGGGGTAGGATCAAAGCTTGGGGGATACTTCCACCGAACCCTGCTCGCAATCACTGGCTGGCAGGCCTGAAGGTCGGGCGACAGGCTCGATGCAGGCACCTGAGGCGAGGCAGGGGAAGCTGAGGAAGGGTCAGGCACAGCACTCTCAAGGTCAGGGTCGTCATGCTTTTGAGGGGGTGCAAAGGGCTTGCTGTACGGATCAAAAGCTCTACGCAGATCATGCAAAAGCAACTCAAGGTCCACCTCCGACTCTGAAGCCGGCAGTTCCCGAATGAATTTCGCAAGCCGATCAAACTTTTCGCTGCAGCGTCCCAAACTTTCAGGACCGAAGTCCGGAGTCGAAAGGAAGTGGACGACATGTCGAAGCAACCGATCAACAATCGAGCTCTGCTCTGAAGCAAGGGGCGCTCCGGCCCGGCATTCGGGGCAAGGGGAACGCGGGAAGCCGAGCAGCAACCAGTTCAAGGTGGGGATAAGGGCCCTAAGTACATCATACGCTGCACTCAGAAGGCGCATCTTGCGTCTGCGTCTTGCTCCAGGCCTTTGCGGAAACTGTTCGAAATCATGGCTAGT
>CAJNIZ010046183.1:8963-41377 GCA_905231905.1 Symbiodinium pilosum | reverse complement strand
AGTTCCTTAACAGCAACCCAATAGGGTTTAGGGTTTTGGTTTTGGGTTCAGAGAGGAAGGTGTCGGCCTAAACTAGGGGGTTATATACGGGATTCTATACGGGTTATGAAGGGGGATACTCCGACCACGAGGAGTTTAGGCTGTGCAACATGTGGGATTGAGAGTTCATAGTCAAGGTTTGAGGACTTAGGGTCTTGAATCTAAACCCCAAAACCCAAGCCCCAAACCCTGAACCCCTAAACCCTAAACCCCATTTCTGGGAGGTTCCTCGACCTGATGCTGGGTTCCTGAGAAGGGAGGATTTGTTAGGGTTTAGGGTTTAGGATTCGTGTGTATGCAGTAAAACACTTTCTTGTTATAGCAATTCTGTCTAAGTTTCCTAACAGCAACCCAGGATACAGCAGCTGCAAGCAGGAAGCCTTTTCAGCTTTCATATAAGAGTCTCCCAAAATCATCGCCATAGAGCTCTGAATATTCACGCCATTCTGCAATCCCTTTTTATCCCTGAGCCCAGAACTCCAAACCATTCCATCCAAAGCTGCAGGCGTGTGACAACATGGGAGCTTCCATAAGCTGCGGGCCCCCAAAAATCTAGGGCCCAATATATCAGAATCCCTATTATCAGGAGTTACAATACAACCCCCCGCACAGGTAAGGAGCTAATAAGGATTATATGGAGCTGAATAAGGCCTAATGAGGTTCTAAATTTGGGGGGTGGCATTTGGGGGAGCACATGTCTAAGTCCTAACATTAGAAGGACCCCCCTAGTTTGTGGAAGCTTCGCTCGCCCTAATCTCTAAACCTTCAAGTGTAAGGGTGTAGGGGTTTCCGTCAGACCCTCAGCCCTAAACCGCTCAGGCGGGTACCTCTTGCCGGAGCCCCATACGGCGGAAGGGTCTCGTAGACAGCTAGGTAGGCATACGGGATGCTTGACCCTAGGAATACAGGGGCGTTTCAAGGGCATGTAGGGGTCTCAGGGCAGTTTTTTGAAAATGCCCATATGGCGAAACATCAGTGTAGTTTGTATTGGGAAGTATGGAGGACTATGTACAAATCTGGTCACAACTTGAAAGCCATCCCAGTTTATTGGCCCATCCGGGTCTGCTTATGGCCATTTCTGAAGCGGGTCCATCTTCCTATTCTAACCCTAAACCCACCCCTGGGAGTCTTGGATGCTAGGGTTTCGTCCGTAGATCTAGGGCTCAGGGCTTGGGGCGCACATGGTCAAGCGATAATGTTCACATAGCAACAGGCGCCTAAACCCTAAACCCAAAAGCCTAAACTCTCAGCCCCAAACCCTAAACCCTATACCCTAATCCCTAAGCCCTAGACCCTAAACCAAAGCCCTACTGCACATGCAGCTTCACCCTACATACCTTTGAGATTGGAAGCTGCAGCGCTTACCGGTTGTTACTGACATCAGCCAGCCCATTGGACAAAGAGTTGTTTGGGTTTAGGGTTTTTACGGTTTTAGGGGTTTAGGGTTTAGGGGTTTAGGGTTTAGGGGATTAGGATTTGGGGGTTCAGGAATTAGGGGTTTAGGGCTTAGGGGTAGGGGTTTAGGGGTTTAGGGCTCAAGGTTTAGGGGTTGGGCGTTCAGGGCCTAGGGGTCAGTTTTTACGGCGCAAGGATGTTGCCTTCGCACCCTACTTCGCGGGTCAGGGAAACTCAGCAGGTATATTAATCACGGGGATAGCTGGGGTTACTTCATGGCTTATAAGGGTTCGAAGTGGACTTACTATGTCCCCCAGACTGCCCAGGTAAACCCTAAACTCTGAGCTTAAGCCCTTAAAACCTTAAGAAGTAAGCTCGCCTTGAGCAGGAGTTCTTTCTGGAAGTTTGAACTGCTGTCAAGGCAATTGCAACTTTATGCCGCTTCTCCATTCGTGGCGTGGCGTATCCTGCACCCAAATAGTTTCTTCGTGGTAATGTAGGGATTTATAGGGTGTTATGGCATTTCGAATAACTATCTTATGGGGATGGTGTAGAGAGCACGTTCCCAAATTCAGATGGAAATCCACCTCCATGATCACAAATTACAACCGGATAATCTGATATGGTCACGTCTAAGTACCATGATAGACAACCCTGGTGTTCCGTAATATACCTATAGTCCGCTTAAGTAGATAGAATACGGCGTATATGGGGATCTTATTATGATATACCCAAAGCCATATTCTATCTGCTTAAGGGGGACGATAAACCCTAAACCCTAAACCCCAACAACTAATACACCTACCTCGCCCCTAAACCTCAGAATGCCCTACATACTCCCAGTTTCCCACTCGATATTTTCCGTGTTCTTTTTCATGTGATTCCCCATAGTAGGGCTACGATCCCTGGAGTATATATGTATATATATATATTATATCTATATATACATATACATACATACATAATCCGCGTATAGCACCTTGACCCTTAACCCAAAACTCTGTACCCTACCTAAATATTTCGGAATAGACTTGCCCCGTTTTTGTTTTCTTACGACTCTGAGGGCTGATGCTAATCAGCTTCTGTGGGAATTGAAGTTTCATAAACCCATACGGCAGGGTTGCTGTTATGGAGCTTGAACTAAGCTGCTATGATACGGAAACCCTGTTATTTATACCCAGATTACGTTAACTTAACTTAAACGCTTTACAGCAACACAGCTTGGCTTGCCATATTCCATGTCATCCCATACCTTCGGGTTTGGCCTTGAGGCTTTAGGGACCTCCTATGGCAGAAGCCATATCTTTGTGCGGCTGTTGCGATATCATGGGGTCCAGCGGCACTAAGTTTCTCAGCAAAATTTGCCAAGGAAATTAGACAAGCAGGTGCAAGCTGGCTGCAGGTACGAGGCAGCGTACCAGCAAATTTGCAACCTGAACTTTAAGCTTAAGCCTCTAACCCTAAACCCTAAACCCTAAACCCTAAACACTAAACAATCTTCAAGCACAAGGCGCATGCCCAAGTCATAGAAGCTCCAAAGTCAAAGCAAGAAGAAACCGTGAGGTCGCCGCCTCCACCTGGGGACCCTGAAAGAGCCCATACCATGCTCCTTGGGCTTAGTATGTAAGTTGAGGGTTAAGACTTTAGGGGTTCAGGGTTCAGGGTTTGGAGTTTAGGGTTTAGACAGTTAGGACGTTTTGTGCCTAAGGTTCGAAGTCAGGCGTGCTTAAGAAAGAATGAGGGAGTGCATATAAGTATCCCTACAAGCATCAGCACCAACATGTGGAAGTGAGCTTATGAGCCCTAGATGGTAGTTTCCCAAAAGAAGGGGACCCCAGCATAGACCCCAAAATACTATAGTCCTGATTATGGGGATCCCCAAGAAGTCATCCCTAATTTTGGGAAACCCCCAGATAGGTTTACAGCTTTGGGCTTTGGCGGTTGAGATTGCAGGATTGGGCTTTTCTCGTGTCTCGAGAAGAAGTATGGAGTTGGGGAAAAGATAATATGTTGTAGTCTATTATGGTATGTTATAGTATATTATAGCATACTAGAGTACATCATAGTACATTATAGTGGCTATTAGACCCTAAAGTTCCCTATTAGGACCCTATTAAGGGTAGGTTAAGGTACCCTTAAGGTCTAATAGCCCATGGTGGTCCGCAGGAATGTTGAAGAGCAACCGCCGTAGTTTGGAGTCTGAGCATGCATGAGTATTTCAATCATCGTTCTTAGTACCGTTGCTATTCTTGTTCTCATCACCATCATCATTCACCTGTCAGGAACTCTGGCGTTTCCGAGATTTTTTGTCTCTTGTGAAATTGGGATTGTCTTCTTGTGTTCTTTTCTGGAATCGTACGGCGTCCTAAATACGCGGTTTCAGAGTATCCTGATGGGGGCGGTGGTGAGTGTAGGGTTTAGGGTTTGGGGTTCAGGGTGTAGGGTTTTGGGGGTTTAGGGTTTAGAGGTTTAGGGTTTAGGGTAGTTTGTGGCGGTTTGCGGGTTTAAAACCAGGCATGGGGGTTCTTGGGTTGCACAGTAGCCTGTTGACAGAACCCTTCCGAAACCCGAAATGCCCCAATATCATCGTATTTCACGGTTTATTCTGGTATATGATGGTATATTTTGGTATATTTTTGTATATTATGGTATATTATGGTTAATTATTGTATATTATGGTACATTATGGTGAACCAAGCCGCAGTGTTGAGCCTTAAGCCCCAAAGCCTGGGCTCTTCAAACTCGAAACACTACGCTCTACCTTCTTTTTTGCGTTCTTTCAAGCCTTTCCCCCTAGGCGCCTAAACCCAGAAGCAGAGAACCTCCAAACCTAATCCACAGCAGCGTAACTCGGAGGCCTCCGCGGGTAGGCGGCCAGACAGACTTCAAGTCGGAAGGCTCTGGGGTTTCTGTGGGCCGAAATAGGGGTATATAGGGTTTAAGGTTTAGGGGTTCAGGGTTTAGAGGGAGTGTTTCTCAAGATTAGAATTCCCCCTCTACACGCCCCAGAATGGTGTAGTCCCATTTGCAAAGACACTCGAAAACATTTGTAATCTGTAGAACCCTTCATATGTAGAGCCAGATTCAAATAATGTACCACAATTAACCAGAATGTACCATAATATACCATAATATACACATATATATATATATATTATTGTATGCCAATAATATGCTATAATATACTTCAACCCCTCGAAAGAGTTCAGAGTTTGCAGGAGCTGGGCTCATGGTCTGTGTTTGTGAGCAGGAGCTTAAGATTCCATCTTCCATGTAAGCCATAGTCTAAACTCCTTAAAGAGGGTTATATAGGGGGTTGTATAGGGCATTATATATAGGAATTATTCTAGGAGTTATTGAGGGGGGAGATTAGGAGTTTAGATTATGGCCCCTGTATGGCAGGATCTTGTCATTGCCTCTTCTAGCAACATTGCCGATTTTTTATCCGCAGGAACCACAGAGCCAAAAGCCTACGCCCTAAACCGATGCTCATCCGCTCATCCAAACCACCTGCAGATTTTCCTTCATGTTGTGAGTATATCGCTATCAAAGGGGAGGTGTATACAGGTGTCTAGGGTGCAGGGTTTAGAGTCTTGGGCGTTCCTTTGGAATTTGTGATGTCAAGTGCGGACTGGGTATATGTGTTTGCATGATCAACGGATTGTGTGAAGTTAGCCGCGGGGATTTGGACTAAACATCTGGCTTGCCCCCAGGTACCCAAGTGTTTAGGGTCCAGGGGTTTAGGCTTTAGGGAATCACCAGGGTGACGCAGCATGCTCAGTATCAACCGTAGGTGCTAGTTTGCTGCCATGCAAGGCTTGTCGAGGGTGTTTCCTTGTCATACTTCAGTAGCCAAACTTTTATCTTAAACCCCACTGCCTAATCTTTGAACTTTGAACCCTATCCTCAAGCCCCAATCCCTTATCGCGGTGCTATCTGGACAATGGGGACCTTGTGGAGGTTCCTTCGTATTTAAATTCCCCAAACAAGATTTTTCTCTGTAGCTATCCTACTTTTAACCTCGGTAGAACTATTCATGGAACCTTGCTCCTGCTTCTGCTCGAGTGCATGCGTTTCACATACAAAGCTCTTGTGCGGGAGGGCAAGCCTTGTAGTCGTCATTCTATAAGCTCACTGCCAACCTGGAGGAATTCTACCCTCCTGGTTTATATTGCAGTAGGTTGTCAAAACCTTGGTCTCTTCTGGCTTCGGGGTCCCAAGCATATTACGACCGCGAAAACCAAAAGAGACTACAATTTTTGACAACCCCCCGTGTGAGTATGCTGGTTTGCCAATACTTCCAATTTTCGTATCCCTGCACCGGCGCACCTGTGCTGAAGAGATACTCCCCAAATCAGGACTCTGATCAAATTTGAATTTTTAGTCCAAGCAATTCAGATAGGTTCCGTGATTACGCGTTAAGCTTTATAGTGCCCATGTAGCATAGCATACAGGACAAACATATTCACAGTTGGAGTTCTCAATCCTGAGCCCAGGCTCCATCCTCAGGCCCACAGCCTTATGAACCACAAGCCTGGAGACCTGGTACTGAACACTGAATCCTTAACCCGTTATTGTACTAATAGTGAAGGTGAGAATTTTCTAGCAATAGTAGTAGTAATTGTAATGCTCATAGTGATAATGATAGTTATGGCGATAATAAGACTATTAGTACTAAAGAGAATAACAACAAGGACTTTAAGCCCTTAGCTCTATCAATTCGGACGCGCCGCGCCTTTCACACACGCTAAGCCCAAAATAATCCACTGCTTGCAGGGCGTCCCTATGCCGGTGCCAGTGACACTGGCACAGGCAGCGAGGACGGATGAGCCAAATCCTAGGGCCTAGTGTTTAGGGTTTAGCTCTAACAGCCTTAAACCCCAAACCCATGCTAAGAGGTGACGTCTCCTTGTCATCATCCTTCCGGTAGACAACTAAACTTGTTTGGGCCTCGGGGGGGGTGGGGAGTGAATATGGGTATTGTAATCGGGGTAAAAAATGTGGGGATGAAGCGCTAACAACTTAGCCCTAAAGGGATTTAGGGTTTAAGATTTAGGGTTTAGAGTTTAGGATTTAGGGTTTAGGGTTTAGGATTAGGGTGCAGGGTTTAGGGTTGAGGATGGAGGGTTCAGCATGGCTCTTCGGGTCCAGAGCTTGGGGTTGGGGAGTTTGTTAGTTCCGTTGCGGGTTTAGAATATCAGAAAGTTTAGGGGGTTTAGGGTTCAGGGTTCAGGGTTTAGGGTTTAGGGGGCTTAGGGTTTGGGGGGTTTAGGGTTTGGGGGGTTTAGGGTTAGGGTCTAGAGTCTAAGCCCCTTACAGTATGCTCTCGTGTCCTCAGTCTGTCACCATGAAACCTTCTAAGTAAAGTTCCAAGCGGCATTCTACTAGAAGCCCGAAACTTGCATCATACATCCTGAAGCTTGACTTATCTAAGTGCTAAGCCCTAGAACCTTACAGTAAACCCGAAACCTTCAGCCTCAAACCCGAAACCCCCCACACCCCCTCAGAAAGCCTTGAAATTCCATCCGGCCGTGAGGAGGAAACCAGTGAGGAGCCAACGGAGGCTGTCGAGGAGGGTGCCGCTGGTGCCCCAGAACACTTAGGGTTAGGGTTATTTAGGGCTTTGGGGTTTACAATCATTCCGGTGTGGGGGTTGGTTTTGGGGCTGTAAGGGGTTGAGCAGAGTTTCAATTGATACTGTAGTAGTCCCCAAGAATAGTGTGAGTGAGATCTATAGTCTGCTTGTCGTCGTAGTCTTTGATTAGAGGATCATCTGTTTTACCTGGTTCAGCCACCAAATATTTTCACACATGCTTATATGGAAATTGAGAGATTAATAGCCCCAACACATTTCCTAGTGCATGCTGGTTCACGGTCCTTGTCCCGCCCTAGATCCTAGACCCTAGACCCTAAATGGTAGTTTCCCAAAACAAGGGGAACCCAATGTAGACCCCAAAATACTATAGTCCTTGTTATAGGGACCCCAAAAAGGTACCCCTAATTTTGGGAACCCCCCAAATCTTAAACCCTAAGCCCTAAACCCCTAAACCCTAAACCCTAAACCCTAACCCCCTAAATCTTCAACCCTGAGCTAAAGGGTGAGTAGGAAAACCCACCCTCCCCAGGTCGTCCAACAGGGCAGCGACCACTTGCAAAGGCAAAGCACATCCTACAGGATACACAAGGCAGGAAGTAAGGTTCAGGGTTTAGGGTTTAGGGTTTAGGATTTAGGGTTTAGGGTTTAGTGGAATGTGTATGAAGAAGTTTGTACCCTTTACCCATTTTGTTAATATCCGGGTTTTATATGGATATTAGGGGGGATATGGGGCCCATGAAAGGAGAATCAAATGAACAAAATGTGGAAAATCAAATGGAGGCTAAGGGGTCTAGACTGTATAGAAGCTTACAAGCCCTGCTTGGAAGTGGTGACAGGGGATATCTAGGATTACGTAGGGATGTTGCAGGGATATGTAGGGTTTAGAGCTTCCAAAAAATTAGGGACCCCTTTTTTTGTGAGTCTTCATGACGAGAATTCTGTTATTTTGGGGGTGTACGTTGATGGAAACTACCATGTGGGATTCGGATTCAGGCTTCCGAGAAAAGATCTGAATTTAATCCTTTGCTGGGATCTTTTGAGAAATGCCCAAGGTATTCTTTCATAGTACCCGTGTAGTGATCCAGAAGTCCGTAGGTCCGCAGCTTTTGATGCGAAGTATAATCCTGTTTTGCGAGCCTGCCATAAGTTAATCTTAAACCCTAAACCCTAAACCCTACACGCTAAACCCTGAACCCTAAACCCTGAACCCTAAACTCCTAACTGGCGAACTCCTCTTGCTCCCTCTTCTCCTCCTCATCCTCCTCCTCATCCTTGAACTCTAGACCTTCAGCAGTTCTGGAACATTGAGCGGGAATTGTAGATACCCTTTGTACTCCCTCTGCACCCTATCTTGCGCATCTTTCATACAGGGCTTGGGTCTAGGGCTTAGGGTTGAGGTTTCAGGGTTGAGGGTTCAGGGCCTTGGTTTCAGGGTTTAGGGTTGAGGGTTTAGGGTTTATAGTCCCCCTCAGGTAGATAGAATATGGCTTTGGGTATATCAAAATACGATCCCCATATATCCCATATTTTATCTACTTAAGGGGGACTATAATCCTAAACCCTAAACCCTAAATAGTAGTTTCCATTTTCTTTTCCATTATCCCTATTTAACCCCATATTCTATCGACTTAAGGGGGACTATAGGGTTTAGGGTTGAAGGTTCCCGGATTCATAACAGGGCTCACCCTGAGCCTTGGCTACGCTGCTTGCAGGCGAAAGCTGAGAGTACCAAGGCCAGGTCTTGTTTTGGAGGAAGGGTTTAAGGTTTAAGGTTTAGGGTTTAGGGTTTTGGAGGGAGGGTTTAGGGTTTAGGGTTCAGCATTTAGGGTCTGGGGTTTAGGGTTGAGGGTTCAGAGTTTATATGGGTTTGGGGGTTTAAGGCTTCAATTTTGCGAGGATTAGGATTTAGGATTTTGTAGGTTTTGGGTTTGGGGGTTTGAACCAGGGGCAGATGGTGAATGTTTCGGAGGTGTAGTGTTCAAGAGCTTGGGATTTTAGGCTTGATAGTTTGGGGGTCCGAAGTTCAGGGTTTTAGGGTTGATGTGTTATGGGCTTAGAGGTTGACGGATCAGGGTTCCGACCGAGCTTTAGGATTCAGAGGTTTAGGGTCTGGCGTTTCCATTTTTTCGGGTGTGAAGTCTGAGGGTAGGGGGACGGAGGTGATGTGGGTTTGGTGAGGTACCCTAGACCCTAATTGTGCAAGTTGAAACGACCTTCTCCGACCTCTCACCAAATGCTGCTTTTATGGGGTTATATTGGGGATATATTGGGATAATGGAAAAGAAGATGGAAACTACTATTTAGCGTCTAGGGTTATACAAATGCCTTCAGTTCCGGCTTTTGAACCTGTAGTTTCGCCAGATTGGATTTTTCATATCCATGAAGCTGCAAGTACTTTGCTGTCCTCCTATGAAATGACAACTTGCGCAACCCTCAATCTCAAAAATGCACCTATCACAGGTGTAAAGGGTATTGCTTGGAAATTGTAAGCTTGATAGCCCGTTTTTTGTCACCAATCTGCTCCACAGCACCAACAGGACCTGTCCCTATTTAAGTAGCTAGAATGAAATTTTTGCACGCTTAGGACTCAGAACAGGCAAAACTTACAACAGTTGGTTCAGCTCCCAAACCCCAAACCCTGAACCCTCAAACACTTTTCTTAAACCCCCATGCTGTAAAGCCATTGTGATCAAGCCGCAAGCCCCCGACAGCCCAAGCAATCGGGTATGAAGTTTTGCCCAGTTTACTCTACCCCTGAGTTTTTGGGCGAGGGCCTGTGCGCATGGCACCCACACCATACTGTAGGTCCTCAAGCATCTGTGCTTCTGGTGTAGTCATCTGGAAAGAGATGCCAGCCTGCTTTCCTATTGGCGCCAGCCCTTGATCCCGAACAAAATCTCTCATCGCAAGGCGCGGCCTTCTCAACCCATTCATCAACCATGCGCCATGTAAAACTCCCTAAACCCCTAAACCCTAAACCTATACGTATATATATATATATAAGCCCCAAGCCCTAAGCCTCAAGCGGACTTTATAAAGGCGAGCTTTAAGCGGCCGCAGTGGTACATGCTGATCTTCGGCAACATCCTTTGCCTCTGTGGTTGATTCGAGCAAGTTTTGTATTCTTTGAGATTTAGTGTTTAGGGTTCACCAAACCCACCATACAAGAAACCTGATTTCCATCTTGGTAGCATATTCTATGGTATGTTGGGGTTATGTAGTTTTTGATTTATAGGTATTTCATGCTAGGATGCTATTCAACAAAGCGCACCTTCGCCATAGACACCTCAATACTATAGCATAGACCTTGATTTTTAGTCAGGGTTTAGGGTTTAGGGTTCAGGGTTTAGCTGTTAAGGAGCAGGAACTAGGTTAACAGAATGTGATGCGCAGTAAACATTAGGATTTCCTCGTCATGAAAATAGTTTGAGTTCCTTCAATTTCAGAAAGCCCTAAATAGCACCAGTTTCCAGTTGATTGTTAATTTCCCTTTCCATTTGATTCTCCGCCATTGAGGTAAGGCAAATTGTGTAACCTCTAAAGCGAACCTATTATGTGACTTAATATAACCCTTACATAGCCCCATGTAATCCTTGTAAAAACTGAGATAACCTTGAACGAACCCTCAACCCTAAACTTCAAACCCTCGACCCTTAACTCCAAACCCTAAGCCCAACACCCCGAACCCTAATCCCCAAACCCTAGACCCTTGTAGTTCAAATGGACCCAGGCCTTATGGCCGGCATCATTGACGTAGGCCCTGCCAGCTGAGGGTATCGCAGGGACTTCTAAAGGGTTCAGAATGCAGGGTTTCAGGTTTGGGGGGGTTTAGGGTGCAGGGTTTGGGTTTAGGGCAGTTTAGGGTCTAGGGCTTGGGGTTTAAGAATTAGGGTTTAGGGCATAGTTGTGTTGGGGTAATTTTGCCTGCTCGTTAGTGTCAAATATTTGCCGTTAAATATGGTGTTTAGCTGTAAGTGGTCTACCTTAGGAGGACCCCCCACCCTGTAATAGTGGTATAATAGGAATAGAAGAGGACCCTAGCATAATCCCTATTATGCCCTATAGTCACTATTACAGGGGGGGGGCCCTCCTAAGGTCTACCTGAGGCTTTGTCTCGCTTAGGCTTCACAGGTTTGGGTTTGAGAGGTTGAGGGTTCAGTGGTCAAGGGCTTCGCCGGCTTGCTTCCTATTACATGCTTGTTGAAGACCTCTAGACCGTTTCCTGGGGCGCTGTTAAGGAACTTAGATTAAGTTAACGTAATGGGTATACTTAGAAAAAATAGAGCTTCCTGATTAGAGAAGCCCTAAGCCCTGAATTTTCGGGCTTCCTTAATTTAGTAACCCTAAACCCTAAATAATGGGGCTTCCTTATTACAGTAACTTAGATCGAGTTCCTTAAATAATAAGGTGATTTTGGCAACCCCAACCCCCAAAATTAGGACCTTATAGCCAGCATATGATAGTCATATGATGAACAAAGCCATTTTAGTACTTTCCATTTTCTTTTCCATTCCTGGATTCCCAGCAAACCAAAGGTAATCAACAGCAACCCAGTTTAGCAAGTCTTCTTCTTGGGAGTGGCTGTGCTCCCCGGGCCTAGGAATTTGTTTCGCATCGGGCTTAGGGTTCGGAGTTTAGGGTTTAGGGTTTTTCCTGAAGGTACCGCCATTCTTGCAATTTGATCACTAATATTTACTGCCTGGCTCCTGAATTCTGAAAATCGAAGCTCGTGATGCGCTTGGTTTCTCAAGGGTTTTCTCCAAGAGCCATGCAGAAGCTCAATCACCAGAAACTTGTATACTATCTCGACTATCTCCTTATTGTGTAGATCTATTTGTAACGAAATACACTCGTAAACCTTTTTTCAAGCATCCTGAACCATGAGCCGTGAACACACTGCAGTACTAAGCAATATACCCGAAGCCCTAAACTCTAAACTTGGAGGGTGAGGGGGACAAAGAGAGATGGCTAACCCCTGTAGCCCATATAATTAGCAACCCCACTTAATGCCTTCATTAACCTAGTAAGTCCCCCTGACCTTTCAAACAAGGGTACCCTCTCCCCTGGCGCAGGGTCTGTGAAAGCTTTCGATGTCACGACGACCCACGTCACAGGCTGCTGAGGGTGGGCTTTGTGGCATCTAGGGGATGGGGGGAGAAGGTTTGCTGTCCGGCTGTGTGGTTTGCGGTTTGAAGATTTCAGGTTGACCCCAGACCCTAAACCTTCATAGTATGTAATCAGTTTCAACTACATTGTTTAGGGTTTAGGATTTAGGGTTTAGGGTGTAGATTTCAAACAGCCGCATTGCGATTTAGCTCGTTGGTGCACAGCCCTGACGCCTGGTACAGTAGAAGCTTAAATGACCTGTAGTCTAAACTCCCGGAAGGTGGGTTTTATTCGGGAATATATGGGGACCTTTATAGGGCTTATCAAGGGGTATTCTAGGAGTTTTAGACTATCGTCAACTAGTTTCCAGCAATATTCCGCATAGCCCAACATGGATACGGTATGGTAGCATGTCTCCCCAAAACACGGTTCTGATCAAACAGGCATCTACATTGCAACGCCTGTACCAAGACTTTTACTACAAAACAGCTCCCAGTTCATGTTCGTTTTCTTATCCATTTCATCGTCCCCTAGTCGCCCGGCTGACTCCTACCAACCACACGAAGTGCTGGGATTCAGATTCAGGCAACGTAGGAGGCTGAACATCTCCAGTATGCGAAACTCACCTAACCCTAAACCCTGGACCCCAAATCCTAAACCCCAAAGCACAGAAGCCCGATGCCCCCTCAATATTCTTCTGTCCTTTCATCTTCCAATTCCCTTGGCGACTCAGACCGGTCTGAAGTCTCTGACCCGGACCCTAAATGTGACTTCAATTTTAGATACCAGCCCTGAACCCCAACCTTTAGATCGTATACCCTAAACTGCCTAAACCCCTCAAACCCCCCGAATGCTCGTAGGAGCGTGGGCGACGTAGGTCAGAAACCGCTCAAGGTATACGCAGGCTTGATCAGCAGGCTGTCACCCAAACCCAAGACTCTATGCATCAACCCCCCGGAACTCCAAACCCCAAACCTCGATCCTTGAACCCTCAACCCTGAATCCTAAACCCTAAACCCTAAGCCCTAAACCCTGGACCCTAACAACACTAAAGCTGCGCCCCAAACCTGAAACCTTCAACCCTAAGCATTATCCTAAGCCTGACACCCTACAGCTTGGTTGGTCTTGGATATAGGTAGTTTTGCTTCATACTGACCCAAGCAAGGGATTGAGGATTGAGGGTTTCGGGTTTAGTTTTTTTTTTTGCTTTATACTGAAACCTGAAGGGATTTAAAGCTGTTGTGGAAACAAAGTAATTCGTAGTATCCCAACCCAATAAGGAGCCAGAAGACACCCGATGCTTTTAAGAAAGTTAATTTACTAAAGCCCAGTACTGTTAATACTATCCCCGTGAGGAACTAGAAAGCCATAAGCCCTGAGCCCCAAACCCTAAACCCTGAACCCTAAATCCCGAACCCTGAACCCCAAATCCCAAACCCTGAACCCGAAACCTTAAACCCTAAACCCTAACCCCTGAAGGCAACACGGCAAAGTTGGGGCTCTGGTTGGAGAACGAAAGTGTGGAGGGCTTCGGGCACGAGAAGGCGTTTAGGGTTTAGGGTTTGGGTGGCGTAGGGATTTATATGGCAGTTTCCATACTTAGGGGAATCCCAATATAGACTTCAGAATACCATAATCCTGATATTCCTCAGAAATATCTTTAATTTTAGAACCCGCATCTAGGTTTTAGGGATTTGGCTTCGGGATTTGGGTTTTAGGGGTTTAGGGAGTCAGACATCTTGGGCTTCGGGATTTCGAGTTTAGGTCTCTAAACCCTAAACCCTTAGCTGATAACGCTACACCTCACAATCAGGGCGCTGTTACGGTCATAGCATAGCCTCAAGGTCAATTTTTTCAGTGTTAGTGTGACTTTTTGTCGGTCTAGGGGTTGTTTTTCTTTTCATCATGCTTGGGGCTGCAGATTTGAGGTTTGAGTTGAGTGCTGAACGGCTAGTTCAGTCGGCGGGCGCACGGGTTGTTCTTGACACGTTGACACGAAAATTCGATACAAAGAGATGTATGAGGTCATTTCGTTTCACTGGTACAGCGCACACTATACCTAATGCAGCGTTGGAGCTGAACTGGGAATCTTGTCAGGAAACAATTCTATCTGCTTATCCTTCAAGGCTTCAGCTTTCGGGCTGCCCCTGGAATGAGGACAGCGTTTGGCAGTACGGGTTTAGGGATGAGGGTTTCAGTGGAGCCTAGTGACGGTGCCCTACCCTCAATCCTCAACCCTAAATCCCTAGACAACGCCAGCGCCGTACCTGCGTGCGGTGTCGGCGAGATCTTCGCATCGTGGCGGCTCTTTGCGCTCGAGAGCGCGAGAAGCAAATGGCGCCGACTGGCGGCGGCATTGCAGTATGAGGGGCGCCGGCAGGAGGACAGGGAAGGCGCCCTTCGTTTGCGCCTCGAAGAGGCTAGACAGAAGCAGCGAAGATTGGATAAGCGCGCGAGCGAGATGCCCAGTCACTTCTGACTGGTCATGGGAAGTCCGACATCCAGGGACCATTGAGAATACACTTCCTTAGAAGGGGATCCTAACCAAATAGCGAACCTACATTACGGCCATTTTGGGGACGGGTATTTTGAAACAACTCCTATATGGGTCTTTTCATTAATGGGGGTTCAGGAATTCATGAAAAGGAGCATGTTTGACCCCTCTGATACATATCCCCGATACATACCTCGATACATACCCCGATACATACCCACATAACATCCTTTTCGTCAAGAGCCTAGGGTAACTAGTTTTGGTGGTCCCTATAATAAGGGTTATCTCGGGGATACATACTGGTCCATATATGCCAAAAGTAGGCATTGTCCCTAGTCTTTTCCATGATGTAGACGACGGACTATTACGCCAGGGTACACCCACTAACACATGGTCCGTAGGCAAACTTGTATATGATTTGGAGTATGCTGACGATACCCTATTAATGGCAGTGACTAAACCGCAAGCAGAAGAAATTCTAAAGGCTGTTCAGGTAGAAGCAACCCTCTACGGATTAGAACTGAACCTCGAAAAAACCGAGCTCCTTGCACACCCCTTAGACTCAGAAGGCTACGTACAATCTGCAGACGGCACCACCGTCACAGAAGTTAATCAATCTAAATACCTGGGATCCTCGGTTAGCTGGTCCCCACCCTACTGAAAGTGCCATCCTTCAAAAACAGTCACTTGCCCACACCGCCTACATTAAGTTGCATCACCTCTGGAGAAGCAACATCCCGGTTAAAACGAAGTCTAGAATCTTTGACTTTGCAATGGTACCTGTACTATTATATGGACTGGATACCCTGTCCCTGGAAGCCCGCCATTTCAAGTCTATAGATGGCTGGTATTTTAGGTATCTACGTCGAGCTATGGGGATTAACGCCTCGTACTATTCCCGTATTAGTAATCAGCGGGTATGGAACTTTGCCTTTAAACCCGTAATCGCCTCTCTGACCATCCTAAAACAACAGTTCCAACTGTTGAACAAATTTTTGGCTACACCGCCCATAGACCCTTTTCACCATGTCCTGTACAGTTCTGGATACAAGGATCGGGTTAAGCTCACTAAAGAAGTATAAAACAGGACACCCCGGGCATTATTGGTTTGAATTAGTTTCTCAAGAGGCCAGCCAGTACGCTAACTCCACCCTGAACGACCCCACCCGAAGAACCGACTTCTTAGGGTACAAGCAAGCCATACTTAGTAAACCGCAGCACAAACTGCACCTGGAGTCTGCGCCGACGCGCCAGCCGGAAATGTTTAAGATTTTCCAAAAGAGTGTTGGGAACGCATGGCAGCTGTAACATCCCTAGACTGGAGGTCTTCAGTTCTCGTGACAGCTTGCTCCTGTAGGCATGGATCTCGTGTTCAGGTTCCGGGGTGAACGTTAGGGGATTCCCAGTAACTCATGTTGCGAAAACTGCGACAGGCGTATGAGTTGGGTCTCTGCGTGCTGTTCTTCTGCTCCTTGAAGCAAGTTGAGAGTTTTCTTTTAGGATACTGGGTTGCGGTTTCGGATTTCCAGATCATGTTGCGTTGCTTTGTACTAGAACATTGGGGTGTGTGGGTTCTGTGCTCGTTGATAGTCCGAGAAACACGTCTTCGACTATAATCCCCCTTAAGTAGATAGAATATGGCTTTGGGTATATTATAATAAGATCCCCATATACACCATATTCTATCTACTTAAGGGGGACTACATCTGCCTTTGCGTCTGATCACTTTCGAACAAAATAGCGATACATCCCATGGAAGGATCCCAAGCAGGTGTACCTTTGCTGAAATTGTAGTGGGTTTAGGGTTTAGGATTTAGGGTAGACTAGACGCAAACAAACGGAATCAAACAGTTGTCGTTCTTGTAGAAGTTTTATATACTAGGTATAGGTGGGCTCCAGGATCAAGGGGCCAGACTAGCTGCCCATAAGTCGCAGACCCAGGAGTGGCTCTTTCCGTTCAATGCAGCGGCCTTGGCCTAGTACGCCATGGCGTCAACTTAACTTCCTGCGTGGATGATCCCCTGTCAGTTGATACTACATTAGATATCCTGCAACTTCTTCATATACTGTAATATTTCAATTCCTAAAGTATAAGGTACCTGGGGTCATGCAGATTTTTGGTATCCATTGTCTCAGTTCAGCCACTGAAGGTGCTGTGTTGCTAGGCATAACCATTATCAGCGGCATGCTGCAGCACGGCAGCAGCGCAGGAGACGCAGATTGTTGCACAAAATGTCGACTTTTTGGGCGGGAACTCTAGAGAACGGTGTGGAGATGTCTAGTGTAGAAGCCTGAAAATTGCCAGTCAGCTCCGCTTATATCCCAAACAAACCCTTTCCAATTTTTGGGTCCTACGTTACAATCGCTAGGCCAACCCCTAAGCCCATCCAACCCCCTGTTTGAATCCGGCTCATAAGCGAATCTTCTTCTTTTCGAGGTGATTTTCCATTATTGGAATGGGGGCCTGCAATAGCCGCTATGCAGCCCCCAATAAAGTGGGGATTTCGGGAACCACATTTTCACTGGTTCCCGTTTTAGCTTCCTTTCCATCATTCCCACCCCTAAACCCTAAATCCTAAACCCTAACTTCTAAACCCTAATCCTAAATCCGAGATCCTAGATCCTAAGCCCTAAATCCTAAACCCTAAAACTTAACGAAGCCCTACACCCAGCAAGATAAAGATCCGAGGTTTCGGCTCATTCCTTTGCGGCCTCATCATCCCCAAAACTCAGCCTCCTGGTCGCAGGGTCTTATTGGGACTTAGTAGTCGTGGTCATACGTATACTTACTCAGTCCCCCTGACCTTCCAAGTAGACTCTAAACCGCATAACCCTTAGGGTGAAGGGTGTTAGAGGTTAGAGTTTGGGGTTTGGTTTAGGGTTAGAGTTTAGATTGGCAATATTCTTTGCCGTGCCTTTTTTCGGGTTCTGACTATGTCGGTTTTCCGGGGAGGGTACCCAGACCCCTTGAAGGATCCAAACAGTTGCAGCCCCAATTTTTTCTGGTGTAGATGGGAGCCCACTGAGGGCATCCACTGCATTTTTGATTTGGTCGGGGTATTCGGTATTCACCTTCACTGAATCAGTTCTCAGGGGGGTGTATTTGTTTTGACATGGAGAGCATTCCTGCAGAGTAGGATTTGGTGTTTAAGTACGCAACCTTGTAGTGAATTTTAAAAGCTCTTTAACAGCAAGTCAGCAAGTTTAGGATGGAGGGTTACCAAACGAGTCCTCTACCAGTCACGGTCTTCTGGTACTGACCTTGGAGAACTTTTTGCTTTACAGGGTCGACCCAAAATCCTTTCAGGCTCCCCTACCCCGATCCCACCCCGTAGCCCAATACTTCCCAAAACGTTTATTTATATCAGAGGAGCCCAAACCCCAAACCCAAAATCCTAAACATGCCGAAGCCATGTGGCTAAGGATTCACTTTGGTGGCAAGGGCTTCTATGGCGCCGCGCTCATAGCTGAGTGCACCTTGGATCTTTGCAAGGTCACTTACTGCAGAAGCCACATGAATACACATAGATAGGGATATGCCTTGCGTCGGATTTTCGTAAGTCTTATAGGCTTATGACATACAACCCAACCTAAGGTACTAATACCTCCCAGTAAAATCACCCCTTCATCTCCCAGTCTCAGAATTGTGTGGGAACCTTCAGGTTGGAAAACCCCTGTGACCCTGAGGTGATGGTTGGGGGAAATCCCATAAAGCTTGAACCTTGCTCCTTGCGTCATAAAATCTGCAGACCTCAAAGTCCCCAAACCCTAAACCTTAAACCGAAACCCTAAACGTAAACCCTAAACCCCAAACCGTAAATCCTAAACCCTGAACCTTGCACCGCAGGTCCTGAAGATCTGGGTTGAGGGTTTACTTACTGGTTCTTTGTAGGGAATAAGGAGATGTAATCCCTATGTAACACCGTCGGGCGGAATATGCGGAATTTGCAAGTAGATGAACATCTGGGATAGTTAGAGTTACTATATGGGCTTATAGGGGCTATTAACCTACTTACTACGTCCTCCTGACTCTCCAAGAGCCCAAGGTTCCTTGTATGATCCTTTTTTGGGGAGTCCTTCGAAGGGTGGTTGCTATGCCGGAATTAAGCACCCTCCAACCCGGAACCTTGAATATAGTATATGGTTTAGGGTTTAGGGTCCAAAAATTAAGAGGTTCCTTTGGGCAGTTCCTAAAATGGGCCAGAGTATTTTGAAGTCTATATTGGGGCCTCCTAGTTAGAGAACCCCCCATATCATGCTGAACAATTCCTGCAACTGTTGGCAGTCACGTTTGAGGGTCTGCTTTGAGCTTAGGACTCTTTTAGGTCTTAGGGTTTAGGGTTGAAGGGTTCTAGGGTTTTGGGTTTTGGAGTCTTAGGGTTCTGGGGTTCGGGTTTTAGAGTTTTAGGGTTCTAGTGTTCTAGTGTTCTACGTATTGTTTGGGGTTTCAGGGTTCTAGGGTTCCAGGGTTTGGGGTTTTAGGGTTTTAGAGTTCTAGGGTTCAGGGTGTAGTGACTAAGGTTTGAAGGTTTAAAGGTTTTAGGGTTCCGGGGTCTTTTTTTTTTTTAACGGTCTTGGGGTTCTAGGGTTCAGGGTTCAGGGTTTTAGATTGTAGGGTTCTAGGGTTTGGCGTTTAATTAGGGTTTAGGGATCAGGCAGTTCAGTGGCGAACTCTGCTTGATACTGCCCAAGGAATGTCGGATCCTCACCACAGCAACCCACAGACGACATCTGAAGATGAAAGCACAGAAGACTTGGCAACTTAATGTGCAACTGTTGGGAAATTTTCCGTCCCGCCCTTGTCAAAACGCCTTCGCCCCATAAAGCCTTTGCAAAGCCTAGTCGTGATTTCTGCTACCAGGTGCTGACGTCGTAGAGAAAGAGCAAGGCATCTGGTATCCATACCGGACGTTATGTGGCAAACACATGGACAGACATAGGCTGCGTTCCCTCATTCCCAATGAATCACCAGGTAGACTGCACTTCATGGGTTCCCCTACTGCTGCCATCCCAATGCTACCCTTCCTGGGTTCCCCCTTATTAGTTAGAGTTCTATATTCAGGGAGAACTAAGGCTAATTAAGCTCAAGACACTGAGGCATTCTCCTTCTGTGTGCAAAATTCTGGCCGCAGCACCAGGCACGGTGTCGTCTGCTGCGGTTTTGCAAGGGTTTTTGCGGTTTTCTTGGTGAAACTTAAGCTGGAAGCCTGCAGCCTGAACTCTATACCTAGGTACCCCGGTGGTACCCTTTCTCCCTGTTGATTGTGGGATCTCCTGAGTTTTCGAAAACAACGTCAGGAAAAAGCGTGACCATATTAGTAAGGGCTCACTGGGGAACCTAGATTTGCAAACTGGATTCGGGTCAGGGGTTAGGACTTTGGGCTTGTGACATGGAGTTTTGGTTTTGGCTTGAGTCTGGGGGGTTGGGTGGCAAGCTTACAGGGAGTATTCTTAGACGCAAGCATAAGAAGGTGTTCGTTTAGAGGATTGATGTTGGGTGCCCAAAGCCCGTAATTCCTCGATCCGGACTCCCGGCCCCTCACCCTAAACCTCCAAACCCTTAAACACTCAACTGCAAGCCCTCACCTCTAGACGCGAAAGCTAGTAATCCTGAAGCTTAAGCCCCAAACCCCCAAACCCCTAAACCCCTAAACCCCTAAGACCCTAAAACCCCCAAACCCCAAGTCCTCAAGCCTAAGCCCCTTCTTCTGAGCGTGCTGGCTCTGCCAGTTCGCCCCTTGCTGGGCGGCCATGGCCGCTGGGTTGCGACTTGGCTTTGCAATCGAACTAGTGGTGCCCTAAGGTGCCCTGGCGACAGATATAGGTGTATTTCACTGTGCATTTCTATATATATATACACATATAAGGAAACAAGTAAAGATGTTAAGAAATAGATAGCCAGAACCTTAAGTGTATATATATATATATATGTACACACATACACACAATACATCAATGCATATAATATGAAGGTGGGAGGCTTTGTTGAGATGGTATAGGGACCATCTTGAGAAACTCCAAGCGGTAGCGTTCTAGAGGTCTAGGATTGGGCATTTTGGTGCTTGAGAATTTTGGTGTTGAGCCCTCTGCCCAAGACATTGCAACGTGCTTGCTGTATTGTGTTTTCCGATAGAAGTTGGCCGCGGAAGCATTCAACTGGGTTGCTATTAAGGAACTTGATATTTAAGGTGTTATAACAAGGGTACATAGGGGGCAATGATGTAGGGACATATAGGGGTATATAGGGTCAAGGAATTTATGCTATATTGGTGAAACCCCATTAGATACTATCTATATATACATAAATATATTTATATACACACCGATTCTGGTAACTTAAAGAAAGTTCCTTAACAGCAGCCCAGTCAATCACGCGCGAGCGGGCGCTCTCAGCATTTTCCCCCTCAGGGAGTCCAGGTCTAAGCGCTTCCTCTGCACACCACTGCATATGAGCCATAGTTTAGGGTTTAGGATTATATTGGGGTTGTATAAGGGTTGTATTGGGGGTATGTTAGGGTCTTAGTGGAAAAGAAAATGGAAGCTACTGTATTATTGTTGGGGTAATATTATACTGGTTATAGGGTATATATTGGGGTTGATATTGGGATATTATCCTCCAATAATGGAGAATCAAGTGGAAAAGAACATGGAAAAATGACATGGAAGCTGTGATTCTAAAGGGGATTATAGGGGTTATTGCAGCTGTGGTCGACTCATTCTGGGCGACTCCGGACTGTGTGAAGGTGACCCTCGAAGGTTCCAAGGTAGTGCATGTAAGAGCCCTCTCAGACAGTTCTGCAATATTTGGTAGTTTCCGGAATAAGGGACCCCCAATTTGTTATAGTCCTTATTATTGGGATCCCTCAAAAGGTACCCCTAATTTTGAAAAACCACCATTTTGGCCAACTTTGGCAGCTTCAAAAGCCCTACACATCAGCCCCCTAGCTTTGTCTAGCCAAGGCAGAATGCAATGTGCACCATGCACTTCGGTGCCATCGAGTCTCGGCTGCTGATTCTCAAGGACTCCATTTTGCAAGATTTACAAGCTAATCCAGACCCCTGAATAGGGATTATCATAGGATTTAGGATTTGGGGGATTTGGGGTTTAAGGTTTAGGATTAATAAGCCGCCTCCCCTTATAGGGATAAAGGCCCTTATCAGGGGTTTACATTAGGGTGTAGCAGCAGTCTACTTTTTTTTTAATTTTGTTGAGGTTTTGGAGATAAGGGCATCATTCATTCTTTTCCAAAGGCTTGGTGATTGAACGCTTGAGGGTGTACTATACAAGACAGTCTCACCTTAGATTTTTCAAGTCCCCTGAAATTTCCAGCAACCCATGTCTTGATTGTCGTGATGCTTGGAGTGCTTGGGTGGTTGAATGGCCTCAGCGTGTGAATCCTACTGTTGATGGATGAAATCTTGCACCACCTAGGGGCCTCAACCTACTGTAATTCCTAGGACTTTAGGTACTGAAGGTGGTGCAAGATTTCTTCCATCAACAGTATGTCTGCTGTTGCTCTGTGACATCCTGAGATCTGGAAAGCTGCAGGCTCCCTGAAGCTTTGGCCAGTGAGTAGAGGCTGGGCGACTAGGTAAGGTATGTTGTGCCGTCATTTCATGCGGAAACGTTTCTTGGACAGTTGTGACCTGTATGGTGACGTCGTTAAGAACCCTTTTTGTGTTGAAGACGTCATACGAGGCCACACTGTAGAGTCGAACTTCAGGAACCTTTCCCATGACCCTAAACCCTAAATTGTGCGGATAAATGATTTGGCAAGTTCCGGTCCCTATCCCCAAGCCGTCTTAGACCAGAACACCACCAAATAACCCACAACTTTAGTCTCTAAAGCTCAATCCCCAAACCCAAGTCTCTCAACCCCATATATTTTCTTGTGGGTGGTCAAAATTGTGGTTCCCTTTTGGGCGACCCGAAACGGGACCAGAATTTTTGCAATTTTCCTGCTGACCCAGGTCCGCACCACACACGTGACCGGCACCATCACGGACATTGGCTCAACAACTGGGAGAGCTGCGCCCGGGCTGTTTTTTTTGTTGATTTTGGGTTTAGGGTTTGGAGTTCAAGGTGTAGAGTTTCGTTGCAAGGTCACGAGACCCGAAAATTCTTCGAAGAGTGGTACAAAGGATGTATAAGGACCATATAAGTTTGAGCTGGTCTACTTACATTAAAAGCAGTCACCATGTTCATACTATGATGTTACCAACTTGGTGTTCTTGTTCTTACGTTGTTGTTAATGTTGAATGTCGTGATTACCTGTCTACAAGCATTTCGTCTTGTGCGACTATTTTGGTTGTTGCTGGATGGCCGTGCAATGATCGGCATCATGATTCTTGCAGATTGTGACAAACTCTGATAGGTGTTTAAACATGTTCTTTGGTCCGGGTCATGGTGCCTACAGATCATAGGGTTGGTATGCGGCACGTAAAAGGAGCCCCCCAGAACCCAAACCCCCTATCAGGGCCCATTTTGAGATGATGGTAGTGCTACGCAAGAAGACCGACCAAAGCCCAGACGGTAAGGAAGGCAGTAGGGGAAATGATAGCCATAAGTTTTTCAGCCTCCTACGTAAGATGGAGAGAGCTGTCAATAGAACCTATAGGGTGCTCATTCTCCATTGAGCCATGTGCGGAAACAACTGCTCTTGGAAGTCTTGTGATGCTATTGGAAGTGAACTCTAATTGGCGTTGCGAGAGGATTGTTTTTGGCTTGTTTGCCTCGTTTCAGCAATGGGATGATCACATAATAATCCAGACGCCCGAATTCTGAAAGCTTACTCCCTTGATCCCTCAAACAAACATGGGTTCCTTGAGGAACCCTTTATCTCGCAAACCCCAAGCTTTTAAGTGTCCCTATGCATAATCGTCCCGACGTTGCTATGTAGCCAGCGCGAGTCCTCGAAATCCTCACATGTACCCAACAAGCCCTTCGATCAGCTATCTCATCGTTCCAGCATCTCTCCTTATGTGAAACCCCCCACCCTACGCATTTAATTTGAACCACCAAGCCCTGAAAAATGGTGCAAGGTTCACAGGTCGTTGTGAGTAGCAATATTCGCAGCCTAGGAAATCAGAACCAGCTGATAGAACTATAGGTATGCCACTTGTGGTATCATGAACTTCCAAGTGTACCGCATGCCCTCTGGATCCCATTCTGGGTTGCTGTTAAGGAATCTTTAGTATATTCAGGGAGCGAGTATTTACCATGTATCCACATGATAGTAACTGAACCCTACACCTAACCCCCATATAACCGCTGTAGTATAACCCCTGTATATCCCCTATATGACCCCTATAACCCCTTCACAGGGAACCCAGTCTGGTAATGTACTGAATTTCCTCAGCAACCACTAAACCCTCAGCTCGTAAAATCCTAAATCCTAAACTTACAAAACCCCAAACCCTAATCTCAAAAAGGCCTTAAACCCTAAACCCATGTAACCCCAAACCCTGGACCATTGGGAAACTTAAGGGGATTGTAGGAGTTTAGACTATATCCCAAACCCTTAACCCTGAACTCTAAGCCACTCAGTACTTGCCACAGGTGATGCTCTGCATACGGCGTTTCTTTCACAGGGAAGGCTCAGGTCACACGGTTTAGGGTTTAGGGTTTAGGGTTTAGGGTTGAGATGAAGCCCAACGTGGGGGTCCTTGGGGTACTCTTTTCAGGATTGTTAGGTAGGTACCTCTAGAGGGGTTTCTGGGATATCAGTATTAAGGTCTAGGGGAAGCAAAACAAGGGGTTTTTTGGGGTACCCTTTAAGGTTTTTTTTGTAGGTCCCTCTTAGGGGTTATAGGCATACGGGTCTAAAAGGCCAGGGATGAGATTCCCACAATGGCCCGAAATTGGTTGCCCTAGGGGTACATCGCTGGGTCCCGAAAGTTCCACAAGGAACATATTCAGAAATCCCCATTTGGGTTGAAGGTTTGGGGCTGCGAAATCTAGGATTTTAGGCTTTACATGTCCAATGATCGAGGTCTTGGGATTTGATAACTTTTATTGTGGAAGTATACGAAACGGAGTTCTTGGACCTCTAGAAGCCAGAAACTTGTAGAGTTCCGGCTTCAGATAGAAGCTTCAGTGATAGTACTTTCACCCAAGTCTATTAATGTTCCTTCTTGACCGTGTACACCAATGATGGTTTTGATGACCATTCAGGCCCCTGGTACGCCGAAGCCTTTGACCTCAAACCCTCCTCAAAAAAGGTTTGATCGAAGCTTAGCGACACCCATGTCCCTGTCATCCCCGCATTACCCTAGGGCCGTCCAACATTGAACCCTGGGTAATTAGAAGCCCTACACTCTAATCCCTACATCCCTACATCCCTACAACCTCTTTAGAGGAACCTGCTTGGAACATCTATAAGACGACCCAAAAGCCCCTTACCTGGATCAATGATAGGGATCCTTTATACCTTTTGGGGTATGGGATTCTGTATATTTATGTAAAAGGGATCCTATTTTCTTCCTCGGGCAATATGGGCTATAATCTAAACTCCTAGTATCCTCCTTAATGACCCATATAGTAGTCCCTTATATAATCCCCTATATAACCCCCTTTAAAGAGTTTAGAACTATAGCTCAACTTTCCAAAGCTTCAAGAAGGCCCTCCAAAACAGGCACACAGCTCCTAGATGAGGCTGAGCTTCAGGTAGACAAGACCAAGCTACTGGCACCTGGGCCCTTTCTGGAGGGTTTAGGATTGAGGGGTATGTATATATATATATTTACATACAGACGTATAGGTTTGAAGGTTTGGTGTTTAAGGTTTAGGGGTTTAAGGCTGCAGGTAGGCGTCGGGGTCTCAAGTCGAAGGTTCTTAGTGGTTAGGGGTTTCGGGCTTTAGAAGGCTCCGGGGTGAAGGGCCTCGGGGGTGCAGATTTTGGGGCCAGGGGCTCATAAGCATGTGGCCCTGGATTCCTGGGTCCCGCCCATGGGTGTAGCAGAGCCCCGGCCTGCGGTTGCGCACAGCGCATGCCTTCGTAAAAGCAACCATGTGACGAACCACTTGCCAATCTTATCATGGCAGCCCTTGTCGGAAAGAGGTCCTGACAATGACTACAGTTATGAAGCAAAGATCACGGAGCTGGCAGGGCGACGTAGCAGAGTCGCAGCTTCTTTCGTTGCCCCATAACTGCCAGAGGAAGCACTGGCTGATCCGAAACCAAGGGCAACACAAAGACGAGGCCTCCACTCCGACAAGGACGTCCTGCGGGTGGAGCTTTTGGGAAAGAGCATCGATCTTTGCCTCCGGAAGAGGGGTCGCAAGTTGGATTCGTTCCCATGTGAACTTTACAAGTTATTACACCGACGTAGACCCCAAACAGTGTTAGACCATCAAGAGCTCTCCAAAAGCACGCCAAGAGTGCCACAAGTATCCTCCAAGAACACAAAAAAGGTATGCAAGGAGCTACAAGCAACCCCAAACTACCAACTTACTGGTGGTTCGTTTGGGATACGGGAATAAAATCCCTATATAATCCCCATGTGGTATACTCCCTTATTCCAACCACCAGAAAGCCAAAGAGCACTCAAGGCCCCCTCGGCGAGCATTCCAGGGTTTAAGGTTTCTGGTGAGGTTCCCTTACGCCTCCACGTGCTGGAGTTATCTCAGGTTTTACTTGGTAACGAAACAGAAAGCCCTAAACCCTTACACCCAAAAATCAGATTCTCTTTGTTCACCTCACCCTGTGGGCTTTGGGCACACCGGAACATCACAACACAGCCTAAACCCAATCAGCTTCCATTTCATTACCATTTGCTTTACGATTAACTGTTCATCATTCCCTACCCTGAGTTGAAGCAGCAACTGAGGTCCTGGTGCCGCTTTACTGCAGCTTCTTCTTGGGCTGCGTGCTGGGCCACTAGGTTCAAGCCATTGGCCTAGTTAATTATCAGTATCGTGGTCCTAGACTCGTCATTCAATTATAGTACAGGAAATAGACTTGTACATGATACTGGTAAACCCAATAATTTTGTACCTGGGTTTTGGGTACTAGTACTTGTTCAAGCTTCTGAGTTACCCTCGCTTGTAAGGAATTCGTAAAGTGAAGGGCAAGGTTTAGACTTTTTCCATAGGGACTGGGTAGGCCCCTGGGGTATTTAATATTTTCCCTAATGGTTTTAATAAAGGACCCTAAACCCTGAACCCTAAACCCTCAACCCTAACAAAGGGTTTTTGGGGCCAAACCAGGGGAGAGCTAGCGGGTTTCGGAGTTTAGGCAAGTGTGTTTAGGCGGGCGCGTCATCGTAGCTAAGTGAGGTTTAAGGCTGCTTAGGGTTTCAGGGTTTAGGGTTTAGGGTTCAGGGTTTACGGGATAGGGTTTAGGGTTGGATTACCTCGAAGTTGGGTATCGCTTGTGTATGCTCTGGGTGTAGCGGGTACGGATCCAAACCAGCACGCCACAAACAACAAAAGGTTGCTGTTACCAAATTATGGGTATATAGCAAATAACGGGGTTTCCTCATTATAGTAACTTTAATTTAGCTTCCTTCAGCCCTAAACCCCAAACCTTAAACTCTAAACCCTATATACCCCAAAGCCTATGTACTCATATTATGGTATTGTAGCTTGGTAAAGCCTGCGGTCTAGGTCAGGCAGCTTGCTGCCAGCGAGAGAGCCACCCTACCATCCACCAAAAATGAGTATTATAAATGTTTGATCACCCGTATTACTAGTATTCTTATTGCTAGTATTGCAATTACTATTGCTATTGTCATTACGAGTACTATCAGTATTACAAGTACTATTCCCATTGCTATTGATTTTTTATTGTTGTTCATCATCATCTTTTTGTTCAAATATTATTGCTATTCTTACTGCGATTACTATTAGCATTATTATTACTATTTCTGTTATTACGCATGACTTGTAGCTCCCCTGCACTTCAACCCATGCTCAGGAGCGGCTCTTTACAGGAATCTGGAAGAAGACGTATTTCTGATCCCTGCCGCAGTCACAGGCAGTGTTTGCAAGAAAACAAGAAAACTCTAGGGGTTTAGGGTTTAGAGTCGCGGGTTTGATGGGACAAAAATGGGTTTGTTTAGACATTCTTGCGCGCATAGTTTTTGCTGGGGTTGAACTGGGATCACACAGGGTGTAAACGCTAGGTGCCTTAGCTGCGGCTTATTCCCCTGAAGCAGATAGAATATGGAATTCCCTGCAACCATAGTAGGCCCATATATTGCATCTTCTATCTACTTAAGGGGGACTGTAAAGTTAGGATTTAGCGTGTAGGAGCTGGGGACGACGGCTGTTGGTGGGGAAACCTCTCAACAGAGGTTTAGGGTTTGGGGGTTTAGGCTTTAGGGCTTCAGGGTTTAGGGTTCATTACGCTATTTGAGGGTTGTATGCCGGTTTCGGGATTTGATCCAGCGGTCCTCACTCTGGAAAGTGAGTAGAAGCTTCAGGGGTTTGTCGGATGTTTAAACTTTTTAGGGTTGCAGGGTTTATATTGGGATAGTGGAAAATACAACAGAAACTCCTATAATATCATTATTAATAGGGTATATATTGGGGTTATATTGGGGTTATCATGGGTCCTATGGAGATTCTCTTGCCGTTATTTGATAGAAGCATGCTCTGATCGAGGTGGAGATTCTTCTTAGTTTATCGGTGTTCGGTGCGTCTGGGGCTCTAGCAGTTGACGGCCCAATGAAGTTCAAATAGTTCAATTACCAGGGTTTAGGGTTTGGGATTTAGGGCTCTGCCTTGCGCCCAGTAATGTGGAGTTCAGATTTTTGACATTGTCGGACGGTATGCTGTAGGTCGTGGGATGCTATGCTATGCTACAGGGGGTGTCATGCAATGTTGGAGCCAGATTGACTTCGACATGTCAACACTTTTTCGTTTTTGGCGTCAAGGAATTCTGTGCAATGATTTTCCCAATGGTTTCTCTGTCCGCCCAAGTTATGGCCGCTATGAGGGGCCTTGAAATTGCTCCTAGCCAGCATTTTTTGGCAGCCCAAGCAGCGAAAGTTTGCAGGACCTAAAGGATATGGCAGCTTCACGGACAGCTTAACAGGATTTTCACAGGAAATACCAGTGAGGAGTCATCACACTAGATGAACCTAATCAGTATGAAGATTTGGCTTGGGTACTGCCCCAACTCTGTAAGAGTTGGATGGTACTTACAATGCAGTTATATATATATATATAGCCCTTAATATGAGATTTAACAGAAAACTCTTACAGGGTGGAGGCAGTACCCAAGATTTGGCGTTTCTTTCCTCCTTCGGCTTGCTCCTACCTGGCTTCGGCAAGTTTTCCTTGGGGCGCTGGGCGAAACCTCAAGCCCTCATGAATGCAAAAGTGCTGAACCCAAGGCCTTCAGACCCAGAGCTGAAACCTAAGCCCTACTATTGTTCTTACTACTATTACTATTATCCTTACTATCATTACCATTATTACTATTATTACTTTAATACCTACTACTATTGTTCTTACTACTGTTACTATTCTCCTTAGTATCATTTCCATTCTTACTACCATTATTTTAACACCTACTACTATTGTTATCATTATTCTTCTTATAGTCTTATTACTATCACTATTATTTCTACCAAGCAGCACCATATGCGGACCAGGCATCTTGGGCCTTATCTACAGCACTGCGCGCCGCCGGGACCTGCAAGCAGAGACGTCTTCTGGTTGTGGGTTAAAAGTCATCAAGGGTGGGGTCCATGATTTAAAGCCTTAAACATTAAGGCCTAAACCTTAAAGCCTGAACCTTAAACCCTAAACCTCAAACCCTAAATTCTATTTGCGAACGGGATCCCTAGCCCCAATCTCGGGAGGCTTCAAAACTTTATGCTAAGGCATGGCGCTTAGGGCTTAGGGGTTTACATGCTTCTTGGTACCTTCCCTGATTGTTGAACTCCCGCTCTATCATTGCATTTTGAATCCCCAACAGAACTCCGAAGCCCTGACCCTTTACCGCTCTTACCCAAACCCAACCCCTTAGCCCCAAGCCCCTAAACCCCAAAACGAAACCCCATTCCCACTCCATTAAAGCAAAAGCCCCAGCCTTGACTGAAGCCTGGAGCCTTCAGCCACACACGGTTTGGGGTTTAGGGTTTAGGGTTTAGTGTATCTTAAATTGACACCCTCAAGATTGCGCATGAAAGCATGAGCCCATGAAAGCATGAGCCCAAGACCTCGAAGCCTGAAGGCTTAAGCTTCAGCCATTCATGTTCATAGAACTCTGTCAAAACCTTTTCTCCCATGCTCGAAAGGCTACGCTCTTTTCCTCTGCGGACCCTGATAGTTATACTCGGAACCCCAACCCGTAAATCCTAAACCCTAAACCGTCTTCACCCCACATTGAACCCTGCAGTCCCAAGCCCCAATTCGATGCTCACAACCTTTAGTTTCAAAGTATCAAGTCCTAATTCCCAAGGCCATTCCCCTAAATCCCCAAACCTTAACCTGTTCCCTGATCCCTAGACCCCAACCTGTTTGGGGTTACATTGCTAGGTGAGACGCTCAAGATCCGGTTCAAGAGGATGGAGAAGAATCAGCTGCTCGTGGCTCCTGGGCCTAGACCCTTGTGTTTAGGGTTTTGAATTTTGGTTTTAGGTTTAGGGCAGCGGCGGTCAGATCTTTGGGTGCAGGATCCAGGAATGAGACTTGCAGATTTGGGCTTTGGGGACTAGGGTTCCCGCAGAAATGATGTTTGGGACTACCCCATGGCAGTCGTTTTGCACTAGTGACATACAAGTATACCTTGGATTTGGATTCTGATTATGTGGGTATCGTCAGTCCGTCCATGCATTCATTCGCGAGTTTGGGTCTATACAGCTTCGGGTTCAGGGTTTTGATTCAGGTCTGTGAGGTTTAAAGTTTAGAGTGTTCGGATGTCAGATCTTCAGCAATTATGTAGAACTCACAAGCACCTATAGTCCCCCTTAAGTAGATAGAATATGGGGAATATGGGGATCTTTTTATAATATACCCAAAGCCATATTTTATCTACCTAAGGGGAGTATACCCAAGGGGGCCAGGCATCATAGTGGGCAGATCTTCCCCCAATCCGGAAGATCTGAACCGTTTTTGGGGCTTAGGACGTAGGGAGCAACACTGACATGAGTTTACCCACAGCTGCAGCTTCACCAGAGCCCTATATCCCCAAATCCTGAACCCTGAAACCCTGAACCCCCAACCCTGAACCCCAAAGTCCCAAACCTCAACTCAAATCTGAACCCTGAACCCTAGACTCCGAACTGGAGATGGTGAACCTGAGGTCCTGAGAATTTCTGAAAACCCCAGGTGTACGACTTCTAGTCTCTTTACTGTGGACCTCAAAAGAGACGGGCAGGTACTTAAGCCCCTACACTATAGACACTCCAGCAGAGGCTGGAGAGGTTCCTACACACAGCAATGAGGGTTGCCTCAACCCTAAACCCTAAACAAGACATTTTCTTCTAATGGCTTGGCTTCAGTTTCGGAATCTTGGAGCTGGAGCCTTGAGCCACAGACGGTATTCCTCCATAAAAGCTACGGTCTAAACTCCCAGTACCCCCCCTTCAGTAAGCCCTAGAATAGGAACCCTATGTAGTTCCCTATAACACAATTAAGGAGTTTAGACTATAGCTCATACGGGTTCAGCCGTTTTGCATAGACTCTAAGCCACAAGAAGCATATCCTGTGTGTTAGGTCAAATTTCCCCTACAATATTGGCCCCTAGATGGAGTTAATAGGGCCTTAATATACCTACAATAGTCCCTGGTGGTAGCCATTACTGGATGCGGGACTGACCCAAAGGATATGAACGAGATCCAGCAGCTCATTGATCGAACCCAGACCACCCTGCGAAGGCGGGCCGAGAAAGTAAATCGTTTGATGGATGGGTTTTGATGTTGTTTAGGGTTTAGGGTTTGATGTGGTTTTTGCCTTCGTGTAGCACCAAGCAGGAATCGGATCTTGTACACGGTGTAGACCCTAGCACGAGCCCAGAAAAGCCCAGTAATTGCCAACCTGCCTGCAGGCGCGGGATCGTTTTGTGCATGCAGCCTGAACAAACAAAAGCATTGCTTCCTCCGCTACCTGTCTTCGTAGTTGTTGTTCAGGCAACACTTGGCTGACTAGACCCTTTCAGACCAGCATGCGTAAAAGACTTGCACTATCCGATGATGCTTCCGCTCCCTCAATGCATGTATGTCCATGGCAGGTTTCAGGCGTTACTCAGACCTCTTCAACAATACAAAGTTTTCCTGTGCTGAATCATGCTGTCGGGATTTCTCAGGATAACTCGTGTACAAACCCTTGGGGGCCTAATAATCTCTTCATCCTGCCCAAACCTAATGAGAATCATTTTTCTTAATTCCAAAATTGTTGCTTGTTTAGTCGGCCCTAGATAATTTCAGTACAACCTCTATATAGTAGGTTTCCATATTCCCTGCCAACCATCAGTAAGTAGAATAAACCAGATCAGTCCCTAATGCTCAATCCTGCGGATGTGCCGAATTCCAGTAGACATAGCCCCAAGTCGCAGGCATGAGGGGTCGGTTTAGGTTTCGGGTTTGGTGTTTAGGGTTTTGGGTTTACAGTTTAGGGTTTTGGGTTCAGGGTTTACAGTTTAGGGTTTGGGGTTTTCGGGTTTAGATTTAGCATTGAGTCGTATTTGTGGGACCCCTATCATAAACATGATCACTTTACATGGTTCTAGCGGGGAAGACGCACAAGTGCTATAATCCTTCTTGCAGGGACTGCCAGAACGAATCACTTGACCCTATACTTGTTTGGCAGACCCAAAACCCACAACCCTAAAC